>VZRI01010038.1:107696-234110 GCA_013397515.1 Upupa epops
TGTGCAAAAAAGAGAACATAGCCTAGATAAACATACAAACTATGTCTCTTTTCTGCTTGGCCTCCAGTGATTGTTCAGTCAATTGAACTATCATTTTACCAGCCTGAAATAATTCCTAAGAATCAGTGAAGTGGATGAACTTTTCCTGGAGTTGTACAGGCTTTTCCATACCCCAAGCTCTTGGTGATGCTGTGGCTGTCAGCATTAGGAAAGCCACAGAGGACAAGCCATCCTTGTGCCTCCTGGACAAAGTGCCAGGGTATGGTTTTCACCTTTTAGTTCCCAAAGTTGTGGGGTTGCAGCGGTTTCATTAGAGGTTTTATGGATGCAGCCATACAAGTACAACAGCGAATTACCCAGATCTAAATGAAACCTAACATTTATTTTAAATACAGAAAATTCAGTGCTCTGTGCAAAGAAAATTACTTTCCTGCTGTTCCTTTTTTCTCTGAATGGGAAGCCAGAAAAGAAAAAAAAAAAGCCCCAACCTGATAGTTCTGCTTAACAGCTGTTGCTTTACCAACTGACCTCGATGGGCAGTTCACTGTCAAATCCCAGTTAAGAATGTCTCCATTTTCGCCATTTAATCTCTGTTTTATCAGACTGATAGAGCTATCTCCACAAGGTAAAGGAACCAGAAAAAAATCATACAACCCATCCCTGTAAAGTGATCCCTGCCCCCAGGCTTTTGTTGGAGAGCCTAGGAGGATTGGAATTGTGTCTTACTGGGGAGGGATACTGTGCCCTGTACAATCGGGTTTCCTTTCCCAGACTGGCAGGGTCCTGATGCACTCCTGCAGGATAAAAAAATCAGGCCAGTGCTGTTAACTCTTCCCTTGCCAGCTAGCCAGCAAACCTGCTCTGGGGCAGAGGCAGTTACCTTCTGAACTCAGTGGGATTCAGTAGCATGGTAAGTTGTTAGAAAAAATAAGCCTAAAAAGCTTCTTGAAGAAAAATAGTGTCAAGAAAGCAAAATGCAAGCTCTGTTTCATGCTAATAAAAGATATTTCTTCTCCCAATGGTTCTCACCTGGCTTGTAAAAGTAGACCGCTATGGCTGGAAGAAGTTCCTGCAACATTCCTGTCTCAGATAGAAACAGACTACTTACTGCACTAGGATTTATTTACCAGGATCTACTAGGTTTGTTAAAATCTGTAAGACATTGGGATTTATCTTTTACAGATCTAAAAGTTATGTGCTCACTGTAATAAAGCACAGACTGTATTAGCAAACAACCTACAACTCCCTCCCTTGAAAAGCAGATTAAGTATTTAACAATTGGCTTTTAATTTATTTAGGATCTTCAGTAAAAATTGCATAGTTGAGTTGACCCAAATGTTGACTGTGCCTTTTCTCCCGATTCCCGTCTGATTAGTGAGATGAAAGAATGTGCATTTTATTTCATCATCAAAATCTTCTCATTAATGTTTTGTGCATGAACTTTCCAGGAAGACAGGTAGCAGTGTCACTTGCCTAGCACTTTGAAAACCACTCGTTTAGCAGTTCTGTTTGCAAAGGTGTCTGAATGCCATAAGGACAAGTTCTTACTCAGATCATCAGTTTAACAGAAATGCTGGATAAAGGGGTGCCAATAATTGTATTTATATTATCAAGTTTGATCTATACTTAGTTTTTCTGACAATCATGTACACAGGGACAGGAATGCAAAATACCCAAGCTCTGCTTTCCTTCCGCCGATGCCAGAAAAAGCTGTAGTGCAATTACAGGTATGCTGTTTGCAGAACTGCAGTAAACTGTACTGGGAAAAGCACTTTTCAGCTAGCACTACCTTTCAGTGCTGGCAGGCTTCACCAGTAAGGCTGTAAAAGCTGGCACCCTGGCTGGGAGGAAAGGTCCATTGAGCCCAGTACCCTGACAGCAGCCATTAACACACTGATTTTGGAATTTAAGACCTAGGGATTTTTGAGCCAAAGGCACCTAACAGCTCAGCCACTGATGTGTTTACTTTCTCAGAAATCACCTAATTCTTTCCATCTCATCTTTGGTTTTGGACTTTACAATGTCCCACAGTAAGGAATTTCATACACTAGAGGGCCTGGTCTTTTAAATGTGCGTATTTCTGAGCTGGCAAGATTGGATTGTGAAAATGTATGGGAGAAGGAGAGCTTGGACAGCCTGATCCAGCAGCTTAATGCATGTGGTACTTCATAAGTCCCATGCAGACTTCAGCAGCCACACCGCACCAAACCACCCTGCAGTATGTTTCCTGGCTTTACCAGAACACTCTACATCATTCTTCAAAGGTCTCTGTTGCTGTTTCTTGCTCTTGGTCCATTTGTCATTCCAGGGCATGAAACATTCCTGTAGCTCAGCTGTCTTCCTGGGCCTCTCTTGACATGCTGTCCAAAGGTCATCCAACACAGTCTTTCCTTGCTCACAGCCTCTTGGAGGTCTGCCAAGCTGAGGCTAAGTGGTAGCACTCCTTGTTCATGAGGCCTCTCAGGTGCTTGAGCAAACAAAGACTGGAGAGGAACAGATGCCTCAGTAGCATGTTCAGGCTAGAAACACTCACTGGTTCCTGCCTGAGAGTCCTTACTTTTCACTGCTCTGCTCAGGTTGAACACTGTTGGAGATTGTTTCCGTTGTTTCTCTCAGCTGCTGCAAAATGTTCTGTTTCTCAGATATGTCCAAAACAGCTTTGCAATGTATAGGTCAGCATCAGTCTAACCTCTGATTTCTCTTTAGCAGCTGCATCATTATTATCATCTTGGGTAAAACTTTATTATTTCATTAAAGTATGGTCTCTCTTGTCACTTATGTTTGCACTGTTTCAGCTCTGAACTCCTTCACACAGTTACAAGGCTGCAACCTTCTAAGGAGAGAAATCCTTTCACCTGTTATGACGAAGAGCACACAGAATTAAGCAGCCAACAGAGAATTAAACTGCACTATGACCCAGGGCACCTTGCTGGTTTTCTCAGGCATGATAAAGACACAGGATTTGCCTATGTAAGAGCACTTTATTGCTGACAGCAGGTGTCAGCAGCAGATGACAATTTGTGCTGAACAGGATATCCAAGACTCAAAAGCAAAGGCAATAACTTTTGAGTTGTTTCAGCCTACTTTGAGCTTGATTTTTACTTACAAATAGCATAGATCAGTTTGTTTCTGGCTATGCTGCAACTGTATGAGGTGGTGGTCTAAGGGTTAGGGAGATGTTGGGATGAGGGCTGGACTTGATGATCCTGGAGGTGCTTTCCAGCCATGATAACTCCCAGTCTTGCTGGAGTAGTTTGGAAAGCACCGATTCTTATTATTCAAATCCACAGAAATAAAGTATTTCTCCTCTTACTGGAAAAAGAATGTTGATAAAGCCTTCCCAGCATGAAAGTCAACCCTGCAAAGCTGTTCCACCTCAACATTTTATTTATACTAATTTTCTTTCTTCCTCATTCATCTTCTGCTCCCTTCTTGATTTACTTTGGGAATGGAGTTCTTAGTACTCTGGTAGAAAAAGACTTGGGGGTACTAGTGGACAGTAAACTTAACATGATTCAGAAATGTGCCCAGGCAGCCAAGAGGGCTAATGGCATCCTGGCCTGCATCAAGAATAGTGTGGCCAGCAGAGCGAGGTAGGTTATCCTCCACCCATATTCAGCACTGGTTAGACCACACCTGGAGTATTGTGTTCAGTTCTGGGACCCTCAGTTCAGGAAGGNTACTAGAGACAGGACAAGGGGCCACAGTTTTAAGCTCCATTGGGGGACGTTTAGACTTGCCATTAGGAAAAGGTTTTTCACTGAAAGAGTGATCCGGTTTTGGAACGGGCTGCCCATGGAGGTGGTCAAGTCACTGTCTCTGGAGGTGTTCAAGATTAGGCTGGATGAAGTGCTGAGTGGCATGATCTAGATGTGAGATGTTCGGTTTACTTGGTTTAGTTGGATTTAGTTTGGACTGGATGATCTTCAAGGTCTTTTCCAGCCTCATCATTACTGTGATACTGTATGATTCATAATTGTTTGCTGTCTATGAAGACAGATGGGATCAATTTACAGCTGCTAAATGACAGAAAGACCACAGGAGTTGACTAGGAGATTGCTGTCATTACTCATCATCAGCAAAAGTTATTTTGGATTGCTGGTAATTCTGGTGCTTTCTCCATAAATACTTCCCCACATACTGGTTACAAAGGGCATAGAAGGCCTATAGAAGTTGGCTACCAGGGGCCACAGTCTCAGAGAAGCCTATATAATGACATCCAAATACAGTTGTAAAGCAAAGGCAGCACAAGAGTCTCAGTGCCAGCAAAGTCCAGACAAATCCAGTTAACAAATAAAAATTCTCTGCACAGTAACTCATGGAACCTAGTCTTTAACTTCACAGTGGGTAGGCTGAAGACTTCAGCTGGGCTATGGCTCAGCTCAGATGGTCCTCAGAACAAAAGGTGTCAATGCATATAACTGATTGTTGCTCTCAGGATTTCTTTAGAGGGGCAAGATAAAGCTTTTAAGCCTAGTAAAATAATCCTGACACAACTATTTGAGCTGCCCAGTATTTCCTGTTGTGTGAAAAGAGCAAGCAGATGTGACATACAGGGCTAAAGGCACCACCTGAAAACCTAGCTTTGGTTAATGCAGGTATAAACTTGCTCTTCTTCATCATGCTTGCTCTCTGCTCTTTCAATTTCTGGCCTACTCAGTTCACTCCAAGACACACTGCAGTAGGAAACAAACATGGATGAAAGGCCAAATCTCCTTTCTTGTGCTTGGCACTAGCATTATAGCATTACTTTAAACATACATCTCCTTATAGGATTTGCAATGGCATGCCTATGGAGAGCCTGAGCTAGCACATCCTAGGCCAACTTCCTGCTTATACAAGTCTTAATCATTCCTAAGGTAGGATAAAGAGTATGTTCTGAGGTCTTCATGCTGCCAGTTCACCCGTCCTTATTCTGCTTCAGTCATCAGCTGCCAATACAATGCCCTTTACAAAACTGCTTCTCTGACAAAAGTCTGAAAAAAGCTTTTTCCTCCACTCATTCCCAGCTCTGTGTACTTTCTGCAAGTGCTTGTCATGTCCATACTGAAGAAACATCGACAAAGGGAACTGTAAGGCAGAAGACACTGTGAAGGAAGAAATACAAGCCCCATAAAGGGAGTCTGCTGATTATTTTCATTAGCACTAGTGAAACAGAGCTGCAATACAGACAAATCAGAAAGTGAAAACTAGTTAGACACCATATTAGGTAAGTAAGAGAATAGGCTGCAGAGGAAAGTTTCAGCAAAATGTGGTAAAGGAAATGAAGCCTCTTCACTACTCTGAACTACTCCAAGAGGTCCATAAGACCAGTAATGTTTGGATATAGAGCATCTGTGAGAAACATCTTTTGTTTAAATTTGTGAGTTTGATCACATTCTTTACTGTGGGGGCAGCTGGGCTACCAGAATCACTATTTTCTAAGTACTCTGAAAAAATTAAGAAGTAATACTAATTTGCTTTACTAAGGAGGGAAAATACAACACTCGTAATCGGTGCTAGGTGGACAACAGTCTGCATACAAATATCACATGTTCTGCTTTTAGCTGGCTGTCCTGGCAGGCATTGCTCGCTACTTTAGTCCAGGATTTCTCTGTGCAACAACTCCTAGCATGGGAAATTATTCCACTTGGCTTAACTTCTCTTTGGAAGTCAGTAATGTAAAGTGGGAGATTTTTGTTTTAAAAAAAAATCCAATCTTCTTGATAAATCTCACACACACTTTGCACCTGGAGAAAAGAGCAAGTTGTATAGCATGACTGTGCAAAACTAGCCACAACGTGACCTGGAAGTTGAGTCACAAGGCAGAGTGGCATGGAGAAAGCTTATCTCGGTGCATCTTTTTTTTTTTTTCTTTTCATCACATGCTTCAGGGGAAGTGAGCTGGAAACCCAGAAGTTAAGTTCCTGTAATGAGCTTCAGCTTTGTGTGAGGATGCAAAGCCATGACAAAGTATGAGCAGAACTAGTCCTGGGTGCCACACAGAACTGCAATTACCCTACAGCAGCATTTAAGCATTTACATATGGTTTGCAACTATGAAGTTACTGCCAAAACCCTCTCCAGGAACAGAAGAAATAACAGAATCATCTGGATCACATATTCAGAAAGGGAAGTACACAGTTTCTTACAAGTATGAGCTCTAAGCTGCCTTTCACAAATTTGTTTTTTCAGGAGCCTCACCAACATCCTTGATCTTTAATCAAGGACACTTTGATACCAGAATTTGCAGGCCTCTGTTTAACCCTGTTTTACTAGTAAGAAGCCTAATCACCTCTATCTGGAGGCCATGTCTCTTCAGCAGTGACACATTCTCGATACAAGAAGCTGCTATCCCAGTGTAGGATTCTGTTACACATGCCAGTAGGAACAGCAGCATTCACCATAAATTCTTTGTAAAGACTTGGCTAATCACCTTGTAAAACCATAAACTCACAAAATACTGGAGTTTTTCTGCAGAGGCATATGTGAAAACTTGATTTATACAAGAAATTCATCTCCTGACATGAGTCAGTATTTTGTTAGGGAAAATCCAGCCAATAAGATAACACTAACCCCTGGTATTCTTGCATTTTGTTAAACGATGTCCAGCTTACCAGCTCTGCGTCTGGGGGTACAAAGTGCTACTACACTACCTGGAAAGTGGATGATGAGACATAAAAAGACCCCAAGCTGTGTAATGACATGGTTTAGCAGCGGGCTTGGTAGAGTTAGGTTAATGGTTAGACTTAATTTTAAAATTCTTTTCCAAACTAATTCTGTAGTCAACCCTAAAAAAACAGTGTCATCCCTGCAGGTCTCAAGACAGTGTTTCAAAGTCACTTACTTCATTACTTCATCAAAGGGAAGGTCAATAATATCCTACAAACATTCAGGTATTTTACTAATTAATCAACTTTATGCATCAAATCACATTTCACACTAAAGCTATAAATACAAATTAAAACACTGTCTAAAACATTTCATAATGAGCACAAACTTCAGTCTCAAACATTTGGCAAAAATCCAGTTTCACTGTTATGTATTTAGTTGCCAAAGAGAGTACAGACTATGACAAGCCTCAATCCGAACACACCCAGACATAAAAAATCCACTGTAAAATACATTATTTCTCTATACTTGGTCAATGAGGTAAAGATTTATCCTATACACTTCCTCATAAAAGTTAAAACTTTCTAATAGGCCAGCAGCAAAGTCATTGCTATTTCTCTTTCTAGGTTGATAGAACAGGATGTTAATGAAGGCATTTTCACCCAATCCTCAAGCATCTCTGAGCAGCAAACTACTGTTTTATCCTTAAGTTACAGATTTTGTAATTCCCACATTTTCAGTACAAGCCCTACACCCTTTCATAGTTTCTGTTGGGTTTTGACATTATTTCTGCACCCATGAATGGACATGGTTGCTTTTTGATGAGTGACACTCAAGTAATTTTCCTAGACTAACCATACCTGCTGAATGTCCTTGTGGAGACACAGCTCCTACCAGCAAAACATTGGTTTTGCTTTTGCTGTATTAGTTTATATCAATTCCCAGACACAGCAGTTTCACTAGCATGAAAGCTGTGCTTCTGTGAATGCTCCCAGCACAAGAAAGCCGGACGCATGTGCAGACATACAACACTTCTAATCAGTATTAGGATGCCCTTTGGAGAAGACATGGTGGATCAAGCAGCCCATTTTTGACTCTTCACCTGTTCCTAATTAATCCTGAGAAATCTGTGGTTTTTTCAGCAATCTCTCTCATAGGCATAGGGCACAGTGAATCGCACAGGAACTGTATTTTACTTCTCAGTATCCCAAAATATCATCACAAAGCAAGCTTCTTCCCACTCATTGGCAGCACTTCATTTTTTAAAAAAGTACTTCTGAGAAAGTTTATATCCCATTGGGCATTTTATTTGCTTTTCTTTCCTTGCTGTGTCTCAAGGCCTGTTATGTTCTAGAGATACTACCATCTTTGGATTAAGGATGTTCCGTTCCCTTCTTCAGTGACCACCACTGCTTTACTGTATCCTGGACAGGTCACATAGCAGCACAGACTACTCAGATCACAAGTTTCCACAGTACTTCTAACATCCACTGTAAAAGGTTTGGAACCTTAATGTAAGCAAAGTGCATATAGCCACTTGAATTTAAATAAGTCTTCCAGAAAAAAAGTCCAAATTAAGAGAAGAACCATCTTGACTCTTTTCAGGTCTTTTTTTAAACCATATTATACACAGAATTTCACACGTTTGCACAGCCACACAGATAAAGCCTAAAACGTGCAAACAGCCTCAAAACTATGCATTCTGACTCTAGTTGTTGCACTGCACAGACACAAACATACTACTGATGTTATTCAATCCCTCCCGTTTTGTTCTTTTCCAATACAGAAAAAGCCCAACACTAACCTGAGTAGGTTCCCACATAAATTTCGCAAAGATATACAAAAGTAGCTTCAAGAGCAGCACCCCTTTGGTATCAAGTGGATTACAATCTAGGCCTTTCAGATGCTGGGGCACCAAGAAAAACCACAACAGTTCTGGATTAAATGAAATTAAGCTCAGAATGTGAGTAAGTTGCTTTGAAAATCTGGTAAAGGTACCACTGCTTTAATCCCTCAAGTACAGACATATATAGGCACTGTAACATCATTCTTAAGTTTGGTAAGTTTATTTAAAGCCACTGTTTTAAAATAGTGGATGTTCCAGCACCTGTCATATCCTAAAAAAAAAAAAAAAAGATGAGTGTCCACATTTCCACAGATAAAAAGATTAATTCTTTGCCTAGTCCTCCATAGCCACTATTTTCATATCCACTTCTGAAGCCTAGTATTATTAAACAGTGCTACTACACAGGAAGATTTAGTTCAAGCGCTCAGGAGGTAACAATGTCACAGATTTCATCTTCGTTTTGTGCCCCCAAAGCCTGCAAAGAAAAGAACCAGAAGTGTCAGCTCTGCCGTAACTTTTCCAGTGGGTTCTCTAGCACTAAATAGGCTAAAAGTGGCAAGTGAGTTGTGTTAAAATTCTTAGTAAACAGCACGTAACTGTGGCCTGACTGGCCTGAGAAATATTATCCTTGCAGGCTGGACAACAGGTTTCTACAAAGAAATCACACTTGCATATGTTGGCTTGAGAAGGGCACATCAAAGGGGAAAGCCTTAAACTGATGTACCTTGCACATGAAGTCAAACGCAATACTGGAGGTACCATGCCCACTATAGGCCTGTTTCATGCCCCATAATATTGCCCTCCTTACACAGGATGCAGAAAAAAGAACACCGTTACATGCCCACCTACACCAGTTGGTAAAATAAAACCAAGAATGCTTGCTGAAACTTAAATTAACATCTGAGTATTTTTGATAGGTCAAAGTCTCCTGAGTGTTGGAACATCTTCTGCCTTACCAGAAGCAGTTCTTGTTCCTAAGCTGCTCTCTTGTGTGGAATTTCTTGATTGCCCATACATCGGGGGTGCCATTGTGGGATCTGTCCACATGCCATAATGTGAGGAATAGTGCTGTGATCTGATGAGAAACAGAAGGAAGACTTCATTACTAATCTTCTATAAAATTGCCACCATTCCAAAGACACTGCATCTCTGAGGGAAAACTATAAGCAGGCAGTTGTTTAAAGTAAGGATATAGAGTGCTACCAGAACAACATCTGCAGACTTTCAAAAGAAAATTAAACATAATTCTTCAATACAAGCACTTGTAATTGAATTACAAATTACAAACGAGGAATTTTTTACCTCCAAAATTCTGACCTTAAGGTCTGTGAAATGAGAAAGTAGATTTGTCATCTGAATCATAAATGCATTTTGGCAACACCTATTTCCCAGACATGCAAGACAAAAGAAAACATCAGACTGTTTCATTAACTATTTTGAAAAGATTATATCAATAAGACTAACATATCATGACCTTTGACTCACTGATTTAAATTACTTGCTTCTACGGTTGTGGAATTTCCTGCTGTTGACATTTCCAGTTAGCTCACACTTTCTGGCACCAGGATTTTGAGGCACATTATTACAAACTGAAAACAAAATAGCGTACCAAAGACTTCTAAAGAAGTGCAGGCTAGGAAGCTGGTACACATTTTTGGATTTATATTCACTTACTGCTCAGGATTACAGGTTTAAGAGGTAGAGGTAGCTACTGAAGTGTCTGTGTGTAAATCATTTGAAAAAAACTCCATCTCTTGGCTTTCTATACTTGCACCATAATGACACTTGAAATTAAAGGCTGTTTAATCTGACCATACTATCACCGAAGAGCAGCTGCCAACCAGATGAACTCTAGGAGAGAATACATTGATACAAAAGACCTATCTACCAAAGATTTTAGTCTTATTATCATCTGCATTTTAAGATTGGGTGTTAAATTCTGATTTTACTTTTGCAGGCCATTATGTCTGGTGAGAGTTACCAGCTAAAGCAGAATTAAGTATTTCAGTCCTTCCAATACTTCTTTCCCAAAAACATGTTTAAAAAGTAGACTACTACTACTATATAGATTGGTCCTCAAAATTGAGCGATAGAATTTTATAAATTGAGACATACAGGCTTGAAAACTTAGAAACCACGTAAGCATAGCATATAGCACCCCCCTGAAAGCTTAAATACTTTAAAACATGACAACATGCACATTTTACCTGTGACTGCCAGCCAAGTAGCCTAGCAAGCCTCCTGCTCCTAATCCAGTCCAAAATCCTGGTCCTGACCTGGTTCCATGAGCGGAATGAGTTGCAAAGCTGTTGTCGTCTTAAAATGAAAAACATGGTAGTTAGTGTAATGTAATCCTTGGGCCAGGAATTACAGAATGACTTTCCCTTGTTAAAAATAATGGAAAATTAGACAATGAACTCCTCCTGATTTCAGTAAATTATTAACCAAGCTTGACTTGATAGGCCTCACAATTCAGAAAGCAGGGAAAAAAACCCACAGAATCTAACACTGATGTAAAGAGGTTTATGTTCAAAATTAGCTTCCTCTCCATCTCACAGCCCTGAAATTTGCAAAATGAGTCCCTACCTGCAGTTTTCTAAAGAGACAAGTTAGATTAGAAATAGAAAAGGAAGTGAAGACAGATGATCAGATCAAGGTCACACAGCACACCAGAAGCAGACATAGGAACAAGCAGAAACCAAGTATGCAGGCCCAAAAAAAGTGAACTAGCCATTATGACACATCTGATCTCACAGCACAACAGCTGTGCATTTTGAGTAGCAGTGGCTCTGTCTGAGGGCCAACACTGCTTTGTGTTGTTTCTGGTAATCCTTGTCTGGTATTTGTTATCATAAGACGTGCTAACGACCATCATTACTATGCATGAGTCACCAAGTTTGACAAATACCTTGACGAAACTGCAAGCATACCAACTGGGTTGTGGGAAGAGAGGGGTCACAGATTTTTCACACATAACCTGCATAAATAACATGAGGATCTGACTCAGAACCAAATGTCTCCCGTTTAGAAATAAAAAATTCAAAACCAAAGCAGAACCACTTTCTGGTCTAGAGAAAAGCACAGATGCAAGAAAAAGCTCAACCAGGAGTTTAACAGATAGGGATGTGTAAAAGGCAAGGAATGAAGAAAACTAAAATTAGAGTCTCTCTGAAATATGCTCACATAAAGAAGTGGATCTGAGATTTTACATGTAAAAGTTACACAGAGCATGCTGTCTCTTCAGACTGGTGTGGACTGTTTTAAGTCACAAAAGAGGAAAAAAAACAAGTCTGCATTGGATTGATGCTAAATTTGATTTTGAATCCACTGGGAGAAAGAAACTTTCATCAGGTTGATATACCTATTAAACTACACTGATGTGAAACAAGAAAAATGTACTTAATTTACTTATATTAAATCAGGGAGATAACATTTGTTCAAAAGCTCTGTGTCTGAGGATTGACTCACAAAAGTAAAGTTTTGTTGAAATATCAAAAGTAAATAGTAAAGGGTCATGTCAAATCACTAACAGAGTATAATTTAATTAAGACAGGCTAGTAAACAAATTTCACAGGATAGACTGCATATGAAGGGAACTTAAAATATGAGAACATGAAGTACTACCAGCAATAAGTAAACTACATCACTTTTCAATACCGTCCAGGTTTTTAAAGGCTAGTGCATCCCCTGAAGCATACAGACACTCAGAGAAGTGCTTCTGCTCTGCTGCCAAAACTTAAGGCAGGCACTAAATGCGCAAGTTACACTGCACATACTATTTTTAAGCCAGCTCCAAATTTAAGAGGTTTTCCTCCTTACTCTGAAATCTAAGGAGAAATTACTGATGCTTATTAAATATGTCATAAGTCTTATATGCCTCCCAACGTGCATTTGAGGTATCTCAATTTTCAGTGACCATCAAGAAAACATTTGCAAGGTTCTACTCTTGCAAGACTTCTGTCTCTTAAAATGAAAAATGCATTGGTGCAATTCATTGACAAGGAACATGACAAAGAAAAAGTGACTTGTATCTCTGTTTTGCTTGTGTCTGGAGTAACAGAATCCTGCTTTTAGTATTTATCACAATGACACGAGTAATAAGTGGTACACCCACACTGTCGCAGATGCATATGTAGCATAGTTTAGGCTTCAGACAATCTGTCTAATACACTTATTACGCAACTGTAACCAGTGAGTAAAGCCACTAGTAATACAGAGAAGTTACAGTGGCACCCTCTGTTGGCCAAATGGTCTGAACAAACCAGAGAAAGCACTAACACGTATTAAAAAAAAAAAAAAAAAAGAGGCTTTTGGCTAAACTTAATCCTTGCTATTTATTTACATGGTAAAACCTCTCACAAAAAAAATTAAAAAAAAAGAGATTATGCAATTTATGTGATCATTCCAGTTGCAGTGCAGGGTTGAAGTGAGTTGGTCAGACAGCAAATGAATTATGTTTATTTCCCTTACATACTATGACCATCCAGAGCAAACCACTTAAATGACAGAAGTAATTGGTTTTCTACTCTTTCTAGTGGCAGCTTTGTCACTGCTTACAAAATTTCCAACTTCAGATAAAAGACAGCACATGAGATTTGGGTACAGGACCTCTAAAGATAGTTCAGCATTGTTCTCTGCTCTGGGAACAAAATCTTGCAAGCACTGGGACTATGCACTGAGGCATTTGTTAAACAGAGGATCATTACATGGTACTCCCACTATTTTATTATTCCATCACATAGCCTAAAGGCTGAAAGACCATCATGCGAAGTTTCAAAGCACTACTTTGGCATAAGTTTGTTTCTGCCTGCATGAGCCTTTCGCACCTAATCTGGAAGACAAAATAATTATTCTTCCCTGTTGTAACTGTCCTGTTTCAGAGAGTATGAAAAGAACACTTGCAGAGCATAGGAGATATTTTTTACAAGGTTCAGAGGGCAGCTGCTGCACAGCCTGCTCTGAAAGCCAGTGGGAAACAAAGTAATTTTCACTTTTGAACAAAGAATAGAATGCAAAGCTGACTGCATTCAGCTACCATTGTGTTTTAAGTATATTCCACCCACACTTAACTGCAGATAGAATAGCACAACTCTGCTCCATATTTTGAGTACCAGAATTAGCTTAGAGTCTACCTGTGAAGCTGGACTTAAATCCAGGGGGAGCAGGTGCCTGTGGACTCTGCCAGAAAGGTCTAGTGAATTCATCACTGTCACCAGAGCTCTGCTGAGGCTGCTGATTACTGAGGAAAAGCTTGTATACTCCAAAACCAAGAGCCAGAAGGACAATTACAACAATCACTCCAGCACCAGAATCGTAGGAATCCTTCCTTGGCTGATAATAGCTAGAGCCAAAGCTTCCAGAGTCCTTCACCTTCCTTTCACCTTCCTCAGTCAGCTCTAGCCTGAAGAGCAAACTACAGGAGCCTCTCAGGATGTAAGGATCATCAGGATAATCATAGCCTTCACAGCTCACTTCAATTTGTCCAAACCGGTAGGTATGTGCCAGGTCTGCTTTGCACTGCCACTGTAAAAATAAACACAATACAATGTAAAACCTCCTGCTCCCTGTGTGCTTCCTCAGATATGCTCTGAAATAAAGCCGCAACTAAAAGCAAATAATCTAACAGGTCACAGGGTAAGAAGTTTCTGACCACTCATTTTGACAAGGACAAGGAATTTCAAGTTAGAACTAAGAGTGTTTTTACAATCATAAAAGTTCACCTCTGATCTCTCAGAACACAGAAAAACTGTAACTCTAAGATTTCAGTTTACTTCATGGCACAGGCTTTTCACATATTTTAGGTATAGGAAACTTCCTGAAAATAACTAGTATCCCATGCAAAAATTGCTTAAAAAATAGCTGTGCCATGTAAACTGGATGGCAACTACAAAAACCATAACATGGAAGACTGAAATCTAGTGCACTTGATGTCATTTGTGTCCACACTGAAACAGAACAAAATGGGAAAGGACATCACTAGGCACATGTAACATTTAACAATCAAATTGCAATTCTGCAGATGAAAACCTTAGCGTCACATTCCCTTCAAGTATGTGAACTTAAGTACAAGAGACTTGTACTTAACCAACCGCAAGTAGCACATAGTTCAGAAGGAAAACAAAACAAAGCCCAGCTCCATACCCGCAACAAAAAAGCAAAAAATACTTCCTAAATTAATAATTCAGAATGGCAGTACCAACGGCGAATTCGAGTTGGCACTGTCACTGTACCATACAGTTTTAACATTATCTTCACCATTGACTCAGCAGAAGCCCAGGTAACAGCTAACAAAACAGAAGTACAGGACTATTTACTGAGGTACTAACATGCAACATCTCAATTAAAACCAATGAAGTTTTGCTATGCAGTACTTCTTTACCTGAGCCCTCCAAGACTACTTCTAAGATACCTACAGTTGTTCTGAAAAATCCAAACCCCAAGAGTATTTACATTCAGTTTTATCTGTCAAAGATCTGCTAACAATGTCCTGCTTGTAAAGTTAATTTCCTTCCTAGTAGCTAGTACAGTGCTGTGTTTTGGATTTAGGATAAGAATTATAACCACTGATGTTTTAGTGGTTTCTAATGGTGCATATATAAAGTCAAGGACTTTTCAGCTTCTCATACTGTCCTGCCAGTAGAAGCTGGGACTGGATACTGCAACGACAGCTGACCCAAATGATTCACAGGGATATTCCATACCATATGATGTGATACTCAGTATATAAACTGAAATCAAGCTGGCAGGTACACCACAACTCAGGGACTAATTAGACACTGGCCAGCAGGCAGCAAACAATTACACCCTATATCACTTATTTTGCATGCTCTCCCATTTACAAGGTTATTTTCCGTTCCTTTTTGGTCCTATTAAACCACATTTAGACCAGTCAAAGTAGATTTTTCTCTACATAATTCCCTCCTCCAGCCCAGTGTAGGATGGGGAAATGGAGCAAGCAGCTGTGTGGTGCCTATTTACCAGCTCAGACTAAACAGATAAATCAAAGGGAAACTAAGCTGACACCCTAGCTCACTACTCTTTCCTTCTTCAGAAGTTACCAGGTCTAGGCAAAGAGAATTTAATTAAAATTTTAACAAGTTTTAAACGGTTACCTGTACATCATAGCCGTCCCAACCTTTGTTGTAACACTGAACCACTTCAGGAACATGAGAACACCCAGCAGTGCCTCCTGTGCACTGTAACTGAGGGACTGCGGGTGTCCGACGAGCTGTCGTGTACTGACCTCTGTGCAGAGTGAGCGTTTGTATCTCCTTCAGCAGCACCTTCCCTGAAACAGGTAGAACAAAGGTCAACACTTGTCCAGTTGCATTCCCCTTCACCACATGAACCTTCTTTCAGGAAAAGGGCAACTATAGAGAATGTAACAACGCACTTCTTCAAGTGGCTATACTCTAAGATGCACTAAGAAGGTAGAGGGAAATCGTGGCAGGATTCACAGAACCACAAAATTGTTTGGGTTGGAATTGAACTTCCAAGATCACCTAGTTCTAACCAGCTACCATGGGCAGGGACACCTCTCACTGGACCAGGCTCCTCAGGACCCCCATTCAACCAGGAGGGCGCATCCACAACTTCTCTGAGCAAACTGCTCCAGCGTCATACCGCTCTCACAGTCAGGAATTTATTTGCAATACCTAATCTAAACTCAACGTCTTTCAGTTCAAAACCATTAACTTATATCCTAACACTAGATGTCCTATTTAACCCTCATGTTTCTTCCATTTACGCTTCCTTCAGGGAAGCCAGAGCGTACAACCGCCCCTGACTACACGGAAGATCCGTTACACCGGCATAAGATGATTTATAGAGCGCCCAAAGGCCTCCCTGGCTTAGGGCCTGGCCCACTGCTCACTAACGCTGCCACAGTGCCAGCAGATGCAGGAAAGGCTGAGGATTAGCCGCGGCCGGCCGCAGCGATCTCACCAGGTTGGTTCCAACACCGCACCGGGCCCGCGGCGACGCAGAGAAGCACCAGAAGATGCGCAAGTACCGCCATGATAACACCGCAGTGACTCACCCTCTCCCCCAAGCCCCCTCACCTCATTGGTTGAACCTACCGGAAGAGGCGGAGCCAGAAGAGGTGTCTGCGCACTGCAGGGAAACCGCGGAGCCCCGTCCCACCAGCCCTCGGGACCAATGAGGGTCGGGAGCGGTTGATCTCGCGCGCGCCCTCCTTCTGGTCCCGGAAGCAGCTCCTATTCAGGCCTATTTCCGCTTCCCGGCGCGTGCTTTTCTGCCGGTTGATTCTCGCGGGACAGGTGGAGCCATGGCCGGGATTAAAGGTGCGGTGCTGTGGCGCGGCAGCTGTTGGGCCGCTCCCCCCCTGCTCCCCCTTGTGTTGTCGTCGTCGTCTCCCCCTGCCCCCCAGGACGGGGCGTGGAAGGGCCTGAGCGGCTCTGCTCGTGGGGGCTGGGGCTGGGTTGGTGTGGGCTGAGGTCGGAAGGTGCAAGTGGGGGGAGAGGGTAGGGGAGCGGTCGGGTCGCGCTCTGGTCGCGCTCTGCCAAAGCAGCCTAGCCCGGAGCTGCTGCCGTGGCATCAGCTCGGTGGCGGAGCGTGAATGACTTGAGTGTGTGTGCAGCGAGCTGACCCGTCGTTGCTGTCGCTCTGTGCTCCTGTTACAGCTCTGATCAGCTTGTCCTTCGGCGGAGCGGTCGGACTGATGTTCCTGATGCTGGGCTGTGCCCTTCCCCAATACAAGTAACATGCTGCTCTTTCTCTGCTTCATTTCTTCTTGCATATCTGTAGCTCCAGAAGTAAAAGTTAAATTTTCTGGCCTGGCTTCAGGGTGACCTGTCTTGCATCCCTATAGCGTGCTTCCATAAGCAGATGGCAGCAAGTGTGTACTGTCAGGGTAGCCTTTGAATTTTTTCTGGCTACTTAGCAGCAGTTGGGCTCTTGGCCCTTTACCATACTTGATACTCTGGAATAACTACAGCTGCCCGGTGTAATCTTCCCCTATTGATTCCTATTTCTTAGTTTTCAGGAGATACACAGCAAAAGACCAGAAGTTTAGAAAGCTGGGCCAACTGCTTTGATCCTTTGCAAAGGGTCTTTTAAATCTTATTTAATATTAAGTATCAAATACCCTGTTGGTAGTGCTTTCAATCGTTATGAGTTGCAATTCTCTATGTGCATGACTAGTATTCTTATGTGATTTTGCTTTTGTTGTGAAACCAGAGATAGCGACAGACACAAGAAAGATATTATGCAGTTATCATCTGAACAATTCAGTAAAGTTTTATTAAAAAGATGTGCAGCCTCTCTAGTGTATCTGAGGAATATAGTTTGTCAAGCTGCAAACAATTAAAGACAACTGCTAAATATGTTGTTGTATACTTTACAGGTTTCTATTGGTTGCATTCACTTTAAAACAAAACCTCTTAGTGCTCCAATGGCAGCTCTCAGTTCCATGTATGCACACCAAAAGCTTATGGACAAAATTATGTGAGGGCTCTACAAAGGTATCTCTGCACCTCTTAATTAAAGCTGACAGGTTAAACTTCAGAGCTACACTCATCTTGTGAGGCAGCATTAGATCTGGACTAGCTTGGGAAAATCTTGCTTTATGAATATCCTGTTAGTGAGCTCTTTGCCATTGAGGTCAGCTGAGGCCTCTCACAGGCATGGTCTGTTGGATTAACATCAACTTGTTCCAGAGCAAAGGATTTACTCTCCCTGAGGTTCATGTCTGTCATTTGTGATCGTGAGTGTTGGATGGGGAAAATGGCTTTCATCGATTTTTACTAAGAACAGTAACTAAATCAAGTTAACTTTTCTTCTAATTTCTTTTTCAGCCAGTACTGGCCACTCTTTGTTCTGTTTTTTTACATCCTCTCTCCTATCCCGTACTGCATAGCAAGAAGATTAGTAGATGACACTGATGCTACAAGTAATGCCTGCAAGGAGCTAGCAATATTTCTTACAACAGGCATTGTTGTCTCAGCATTTGGGCTGCCAATAGTGTTTGCGAGAGCAGAACTGGTGAGTAACATTTCCATCTACGCTTTTATTTTTTTGCTAGAAGATTTCATTCTTTATGAAAGTACTCATGCACTAAACAACTCTTGTGAATAGGTATTGAAGATGCTTGCAGTGGCAACAAAGTAAGAATTCTTTTGCTAAGAAAAGGCAATGCTAGAACAGAAGCATGGAGGAATGTTGTGATTGCCAGTTGCTTCACGTGGTCATGGAATGAATCTAAACAACCTGTACATAATGTAGAGAAAACAAGATAGAAAATCGTGTAAAAAGTTCAGGCAAAATAATCATCATAAAGGTGTATAGAATGCTTGGAAAGCAATTTGCGGGCTAAAGAAGCATGAATAAACAATGCATTTTTTGCATGCACTGTAAATGATACATGGTGGTTTTTTTTTTTTAAACTTCCAAGCTGTCATTACACCTTTCCTAATATGACTTTTCACTAAAATCCTCTAAAAGATGACCTTGTTTGTGTGATTTTCAGAGAGCACTAAGTTAAAAAAGCCATGAAATGCACTTCATCAAATTTCTCTAGGCAGGAACAGCTTGGTTGGTTTGAATGCCTCACATCCTTTGAGTAATTCCCTTACTCTTGGAAAAGAGTCAACAGCTTTTTTTGTTCCTGGGATACCTGCTGGCATTTTGAAGACCTGCATTCTTAAAGTATTACAGCATGGTTAATAAGTGCAGCTGGGCTTCAGATGTTTTTGATGCTATTTCCTAGCCTTACTTTACTGTTTTGAATGTTACAGCAAAACTGCTGTGCTTGTTGGCCAGCACTTTGGACTTAGCCGGACAAAAGTCACAATGCTGTTGGATATCTGAATTGTAAGGGTATTTTCAGGGATAAACTCAGCCACCTTGGCTTAACCACAAAGAAGGAGATGCTGACATTCATGTGTTATAGATTTGTTTCTAAAGTTTGTCTAGAATGGTATTAGAATGTTAGCTTTTGTCCTGTCCATAGGGGAAAACGTGTCTAACTAAATTCCCCTTGTTCACAGATTTACTGGGGTGCGTGTGCACTTGTTCTTACGGGGAATACAGTCATCTTTGCCACGATCCTAGGATTTTTCTTGGTCTTTGGCAGCAATGACGACTTCAGTTGGCAGCAGTGGTAAAAGGAAGATAAAAGAACTATCACAGGCATCCTGTCATGCAGTGGCCATCCATGCAAATGAGAGAATGGGCAATAAAGAGAAGTAGTGTAGCAAGCCTCTTGAGTATTCTAGATGCTCCTTTCACCTTGTTCATTCTGACTGTACTACTGTTGCTGACAGGGTTTCTACATTTATGAAGTGGAGAGATGGTTGATTTACATTTACCTATGGTATGTTTTCAGGTGCTCTCTTGCTTTAAAGTTGTCATCCTTCTGTCTGGTGTTTATGTGAAGAACAAGAACATTTAACATGATTTCAAGGAAGATTTAAAGTATTTTGTTTATTTGCTTGTTTTATTTTAAGTTAAGCATTAATACTGCGTTTCAAAACAACCTTTTTTTTATAGTGACTAAATTATGTACAGGCTGAGCAGAGGAGGTAAGAGATTCTGCACCACCATTGTCAATTACCAGATCAACCAGTTGTGGCTGTCATTTTAGCAGAGGCAAGGTGGGGAGTACTAATTGCAGATTTTTCTTCTGCCCATACCTCAGACTGGGTGATGAATGTTGATGGCCTTTCAGGAGAAGGCTGGGGAACAGGTTTGGTTACTTCAGAGAAGTCCTAAGTTCTAACAATGCTAGCACTTTTACCTGCTTTGTTATCAATTCTTGTGTGGATGTGACATTCAAATACTCTGTGTTATTGATGCTATGACATACAAAACTTGTGTATTGTATGGGAAGGGAGAATGATGTTTAAACTTCATTTTTAAAGAAAATATCTTTTGAACTCTATTTATAAGTATTGTATGGTTTTGAAAATTTGTGTCAACTTTTTACCATGAGGATGGTAAAAATATTCATTTGTGGAACTACTGGTCTAGGTTAATTTGAAGCATATACAAAGCTATTTCCTCTTTCCCCTTTTTAATTTATTTTATACATAGTATAAATATATAATAAAATGGCTTTTCAAGTGTATATTAAAACTTTGTGGTAAACTTGCCTAAGAATTTTTTCCCTCTTAACACAATGCAGTTGAGGCATGACATTTTTGGAAGTCACTGTCTGAACTGATTTTGCTGTTTTAAGTTCTCATGCACTGTTAGTTTAGTAGGATTTAATGTTATGTCTGCAACTGTAGCTTCTGTTCCGTAAGATTGCACGTGTAGCTTCAAATATTCAAGACAAGTTTTCTGCATACCTCTCAATTGTCTTACGTTTGTTATTTTGTTGGTTTATTGTTTAAAGAAATCTGCCGTTAGACATTTCATGGCAAGATAGCTGAGTGCCAGTTCACCCGGCTTGATAATACCACATGTACTAAACTACACTTAATTTTTTTTAAACAGAAGTATAGGAAACATCCTGTGTGTGCATAATTAAAAGCTGGTGATTGCTTAGGTTTTGCCTAACAGTGAGGCTGTATGAAAAGGCCCAGGATTGCAGGTCTTGGCAGTAAAATTTATGTGCAAATGTAAATATAAAGTTTGACTATTTGAAGTCTGATAGCGGTGGTAGTTACTTAACTGATATGTTTAAAGAGCTGATGCCAGCAAGTAGGAGCAGCAGGGTTGTAGCTACCTACATGCACCACTTTTTTAATGTTATCCTCTCTATACGGTGAGAACTCGGTTATCCATCCTGGTAGAGGGGAAAAAAAAAAAACAAAACAGGTGCCAACACCCTAGTGCATAAAACAGTCTGTAGACGGTCTTTCAGCACTTCACCAGAATCAGACTGCCTGTGATGCTAACATTTGGAAGTACAAAAGGGTTGTAGAGTCCCTTGTGTCATCACCTCTTTCACTGAGACTTCTGCATCCCTGTACCCATCACAGAGGACACTGAAAAACCTTATACACTAGAGGCTAGGTATGCAGCCATCTGCCATCCTTGTGAATTAGAAGTGCTTAGGGCTTGCACAAAGGTTCTGGATCTGTTATGACTCCCTTTTTTTAGGTCAGGAACTACGCTTTTCATTCCTCTGCAGCTAAATACGCTTGTCCATGTGACGCTACTCTTAATCACTGGCCATAAAGCTCTGTACAGGTTAGCAGCGGTTTTTGTATGTTAACCGCATTATGTTACTGTCTTTTGATTGCACACCAGGTTCGTGCACTATCACTTGAGTTGTGAACTACATACACAGTTGAGAGGTATGATCGTTCTGTATGAAATGCTCTGAGATAGCATTACACTACATTCTAGAGGGGAAAAGTTCAAACAAGGTTTAAATAGCAATTTTGAGTTCTGTATATTTAATCAAAAATACTCTTAATAAAGGAGTATTTACTTAAAGTATTCATTGGGGGTTTTTTCCTTTCTTTAATGTGGTCATTTGTGTTGAAGAGATGTCACCACCTCAGTAGTCATTTGGACTAAGCATTTGTCTCATGTGGTAGGAATAGAATACCTAGCAGAATCACAACCATGGACTTCAGGAGGGCCAAATTTGGCCATTTCAAGCAATTGCTAGGGGAAATACTGTGGGACAGGGTACTGGCAGGTAAAGGGGCCCAAGAGAGCTGGTTATCATTCAGAGACCACTCTAAAGCCCAACACAGGTGCATCCCAACAGGAAAGAAGTCAAAGAAGGGAGCTGGAAGACCTGTGTGCTTAAATGGGGAGCTATTGCATAAATTGAAGAAGAAAGTCTCTAGGTCATGGAAGGAGGGTTTGGCCACTTGGGGTGATTATAAGGCTCTGGTGAGAGAATGTAGGGATGCGACTAGGAAAGTCAAGGCCTCCTTGGAATTAAACCTTGCAAGAGAGGTCAATGTTAACAAAAAGGGCTTCTTCAAATACATTGCAGGTAAGACTAAACCTAGAGACAATGTGGGCCCTCTGCTGAATGAGCTGGATGCCCTGAAGACAGAGGATGCAGAGAAAGCGGACATACTGAACATTCTTTGCCTCCATCTATACTTGTGGGAGCTGTCCTGGTATCAAAGGCCAGACTGCTGAGGCTCCGGAGGAAGTCGAGACAAAAGAGGAGCCTGCCTTAGTTGACGAGGACTGGGTTAGGGATCTGTTGAGCAAAGTGAATGTACATAAATCCATGGGGCCTGATGGGATGCACCAGCACATGCTAAGGGAGATGGTGGGAGTTATTGCTAAGCCACTCTCTGTTATCTTTTCTAAGTCACGGGGATCAGAAGAGATGCCTAGAGACTGGAGGCTAGTAAATGTCACTCCAATCTTCAAGAAGGGTAAGAAGGAGAAGCCAGGTAACTTTAGACTGGTTAGCCTCACCTCCATCCCAGGAAAGGTGATGGAACAATTTGTCCTGGATGCTGTCTCTATGTGCATCAAGGACAAGAAAGTCATTAGGGACAGTCAATATGGCTTCACCAAGGGAAAGTCATGTTTGACCAACCTGATAATCTTTTATGAGGGCGTAACCAAGTGGATAGACGATGGCAGAGCAGTAGATGTGGTCTATCTTGACTTCAGTAAGGCATTTGACGTAGTCTCACATAGCATCCTCATGGCCAAACTGAGGCAGTTTCGTCTGAATAATTGGGTAGTGAGGTGGATTGTGAATGGCTGCAGGATAGAAGCCAGAGAGTAGTGGTTAATAGGTCAGAGTCTAGTGGGAGACCTGTATCTAGTGGAGTCCCCCAGGGATCGGTACTGGGTCCAATCCTATTCAATCTATATATACATTAATGACTTGGATGAGGGATTAGGGTGCATTGTCAGCAAGTTTGCTGATGACATAAAGCTGGGTGGTGTCACCGACACCCAAGCACTGTGCTGCCATTCAACGAAACCTGGACAGGTTAGAGAGCTGGGCAGAGAAAAAATTAATGAGGTACAAGGGTAAGTGTAGAGTCTTGCATCTGGACAAGAATAACCTCAGGTGTAGGTTGGGGACTGACCTGTTGGAGAGCAGTGTAGGAGAAATGGACCTGGGGGTCCTAGTNTCTATAAATATGTGAGGGGTGGGTGTCAGGAGGATGGAGCCAGGCTCTTCTCAAGGTCATCTGGTGATAGGACAAGGGGCAATGGGTGCAAGCTGGGACATAGAAGGTTCCATATAAATATCAGAAGGAACTTCTTCACAGTGAGGGTAACTGAGCATTGGAACAGGCTGCCCAGGAAGGTTGTGGAGTCTCCTTCTCTGGAGACGTTCCAGACCCCCTGGCTATGTTCCTGTGTGACTTGATCTAGGTGACCCTGCTGCGGCTAGGGGATTGCACTAGGTGATCTTTCAAGGTCCCTTCCAATCCCTAACGATTCTATGCTTTGTGTCATTTAGCTTGGAATGCTCTGTTCAAAGAAGCTTGATTGTCCAGCACTGGGCTGGTGGAAGTGAGCTGGCTTTGCTGGTCATCTCACAGCTGTAGTTTATCTTCAGTGCGTGTCTGAAATCAAAATTCTGGTATGCTGGTATTACAATACTTACAGGAAAGCTGGAGAGGGAAGTTTCCATGAGTGACACAGTGTTACAAGGGGAAATGGTTTTGAACTAACATGTAGATTTAGATTAGATCTTCAGAAGAAATTCTTTCTTATGAATGTGGTGAGGCACTGGAACAGGTTGCCTAGAGAAGCTGGTACGCCTTTCACAGAAGTGTTCAAAGCCACGCTGGATTGAGCTCTGGGCAACCTGGTTGGGTGAGAGGTGGCTCTGCCCGTGGAGCTAGGTTATATTTAAAGTGAGAGCCACTTTCTCTCTGACTATAATATTTATTTAATCTTTTTAATTTCTCAAAACATTTCTGAAGCCGAAGCAACTGGTGGTGGTGCGAGCAGAAGTTAGGAATAGGGACTGGTAGAAAATCCTTGTGGGGAAGGGAACGATCGTCGCCTATGTGCCCCTCCCCACACGCCCTTTGGTCACATACGTTCATGTAGCTATTGATGTACTGAATATGAGAGGGGAAACGATACCAACTGCCGTGAAGCTCTCTACACTGAGAAGGCCCCACAGTGGCGGGAGGGCGGTGCTGCTGGGTCAGCCACGCCGCCGGAACACGGGCCCAACCACGCCCTTCGTGACGTGGCGGTTGCGATGGCGGGGGCGCTCGTGCCGCTTCTGCTTCCGGTGCAGCCGCCGGAATCGCCGCATCCCTTTGCGTTGCCTCTCCCGGTTCCAAGATGGCGGCGGCGGGGGCTGCGGCGGGTGGTGCCGGGGCGGCGGCGGCGCTGTGGAGCGAGGTGAACCGCTGCGGCCAGAACGGAGACTTTGCCCGAGCGCTCAAGTCCGTTAACAAGAGTGAGTGAGGTGGCCCCGGGACTCACGATGCCCTGCCTCGTATCCCTCTCGGGGCGCTCGGCCCAATACAGGGATGGCGAACGGGCGGCCCTGTCTGTGGCTGCGGACACAGGGCGCAGAGACACAGAGGCCTTATTAAAAGCTCGGGGACACGCGGGAGCGGAGCGGCCGTTTAGGCTCTGCTTCCGGGCCGGCAGCTGTTTGCGCCGCATAACGGAACCCTTGCTGTGAACGAAGCAGCGGGAGCCCCTGCCCCGCGATGTCTGACTGTCTTGCTCAACACTCAGTGGCCACATCGAGGGGTTGTTTGGTAGTTGGGATCCAAAAAGGGGCTGAGTAACGGACGTGCTATGGCTCAAAGCTCTCTCTTTGTTGTTTGTAGGAAGTAGGGACCTGTCTCCTGCTCCGACAGATCTGAGAGCGAGAGTCATATACACAATAAATACTAAGAAGTGATTCTCTCCTGTTTCTTCTTCACTGTCTTTCAGTGACAGAAGATATTAGCATGTGAAGCGATTGCTTTTCCAGAGCCATGCTGTTTCTGTATCAGGTGTTTCTTCCTGTATAACGCTTTACGTGGCACTTAGGTTTTGGCAGTGTGCTCTCTGCTTGGAACTGAAATGCCAGTGAAAGGTTTACTCAGGTATGTCCGAGTCCTTTGATGCAGCTCTGTTCCAGGCATGTTAGCACAGTGGTCACTTCAGGTAAGTTCAGTATTTATACTGGACTCTTTCATACTGACAGGATTTCTTTTATGGTCTGGGCCATAGCAAGACATGCCAGGACCCTTTTAAATTGAAGCAATTGCTCTCTGTGTTGGGTTTTTATAATAACATACAGCTCTAGAAATGCTTAAATGTGTCTGATAGTAAGTTCAATTGTTGTGCTGACACTGGTTTCTCCTCCAGTACTGCAAATCAGCAAAGATGATGTGACTGCACTTCAATGTAAAGTAGTGTGTCTTATCCAGAACGGGAACTTTAAGGAAGCCCTTGGCGTAATCAATACTCATACTAAAGTGTTAACCAGGTGAGTTGTATCTTGCTGTTTTGCACTACATGCTTGTCACATTTTACTCTACAGCTTCAGTGGGGGACTATTAGGCAGTAAAATAAAAAGCAGGCGGTGCTCAGAGCCATTGCGATTTGGTTTCTCAGTGAAACACTGATTTATTTTGGGTGAGAGGTGGTCTGGATGAAACTGAGACAGTCTAACATCTTGCTGTTACCGTTGAAGCAATTGTCCCTAATCTAGCTTTTGACCACCTTCATGAGCTGATTCTCCTTGTTCACATGGCTGAGCACCATAGCTGGTTCAAAGAATAGGTTAGATTTCATAGTATCATAGAAGGCGTTGGGTTGGAAGGGATTGTTAAAGGTCATCTGGTACAAGCCCCCTGCAGTGAGCAGTGACATACTAAACGAGATCAGGTTACTCACAACCTCATCCAGCCTGACCTTGAATGTCTCCAGGAATGGGGCCTCCACCACATTTCTAGGCGACCTGTTCAAGTGTTTCACCACCCTCATCGTAAAAAACTTCTTCCTTGTATCTAATCTAAGTTTCCCTTTTTTAAAATTAAAACCATCAGTCCTTTTCATGTCACAACAGGCCTTGCCCAAAATATCCCTCCCCATCTTTCTTGGAGGTTCCGTTTAAGTTCTGAAAGGCTGCAGTAATATCACCTTATAGGCACATTTTTTCCAGAGTGAACAATACAACTCTTGCAGCTTGTCCTCACAGGGGAAGTGTTTGACCCCTCTGATCATTTTGAGGCCCTCCTCTGGACCCACTCCAAAAGGTTCTTGTGCTGAGCACCCCAGAGCTGGACACAATGCACTAGGTGGGGTCTCACCAGAGCNGTTTCCCTTTTTTAAAATTAAAACCATCAGTCCTTTTCATGTCACAACAGGCCTTGCCCAAAATATCCCTCCCCATCTTTCTTGGAGGTTCCGTTTAAGTTCTGAAAGGCTGCAGTAATATCACCTTATAGGCACATTTTTTCCAGAGTGAACAATACAACTCTTGCAGCTTGTCCTCACAGGGGAAGTGTTTGACCCCTCTGATCATTTTGAGGCCCTCCTCTGGACCCACTCCAAAAGGTTCTTGTGCTGAGCACCCCAGAGCTGGACACAATGCACTAGGTGGGGTCTCACCAGAGCAAAGTGGAGGGGGAGCATCACCTCCCTTAACCTGCTACCCGCACTTCTTTTGATGCAGCTCAAGATGTGATTGGTCTGGGCTGCAAGGGCACATTGTTGACTCATGTCCAGCCTTCCATCCACACTACTCCAAGGTCCTGCACAGCACCACTCTCAATCACATCTCCCAGCCTGTATTGATACTAAGGGTTGCCCTAACCTAGGTGTACACTTGGCCTTTTAAACCTCACGAAGTTCACACTGGCCCACTTACTAATTCTGGATGGCATTTTTCCCCTCTGGTTTATTGACTGCACTGCACTGCGTAGTGTCATCTGCAGACTTGCCAAGGGTACACTCAATGCCACTGTTTGTATCATTGATGATGACATTAAAGAGCAATTCATGAAGAGAGGAGGGAGAAACTCTTGCCAGTGACAGCAAGGTATTAACTTTGCATGGCTATCTTACCATACTGCTTGTTGAGGTGCTTTGCCACCCTGAAGATACTGCTTTGGCTTTCAGGGTGGTGCAAGCCCTTTGTGCTTGTTCTCAAAATCAGAAAATTGGGAGCTGGCTTGCATTTTGAAAACAAGTAGTGTCATTAACCAGGCTTGTAATTTTCTTCCTGATACAGAATATCTTTGTGCAGTGACTGAAATGAAAACTGTTACCTAGTAACTGCCTGACAGCAAAATGTTTGTATTTCAATTACACTTTTTACTAAGAAACTTCCCAGAAAAGTGTGTTGTATTGGTGCGATGAAACATACACTAGGGTAGTTTTCCAAGCAGTAACTTGGGGATTGGGTGGAACAGAGCATTCAAGGCTCTGCCTGTTTGTTAATACTTCCCTGCTGGTGTGAGCACGCTTTGAAAACAATTTTGCATTGACATCAACAAGCCCTTTAGCTGCAGTTTAGCTGTGCTGATATTTCACAACGGGTCAATGTTATCATTGGTGTAGTATGAGATTATAAGAGAGACTGTGTTTGACACCATTTTCATTTTCTGTATGGGTGGATTGTCTTGCAGTTATAATAACTTGCTGAAATGATGAGTCTTCCCCTTAAGGAGTCACATAGTGAGGTTTGGTATTTTTTAACCTTTAAACATTTCATTTGTGTAATCAGTAGGAGGTGGGGAAGAGAGGGGGTTTTAAATGTGAAATTTGAAGTGTTCTGAAAACACCAAAAATAAAGGGAGCTCTTTTTAGGTGAAGTTTTGATAATCCTTCTCTGTTGAATACAGAGTAGGTTTAAGATGTTGCCAGTACTCAACAGATACATAATTCAGTAGTCTGAGGTCATGTGCTCGCCTTTGGTGGGCATCCCTCTTCGGGAATGTATTAGTCTCTGACTAACTAGGGCTGCTTAAACAAGTGTGTTCAGGCAGATTAACGCTGCTGAATGAAGACGGCAGTGTGCGCTATCAGCCTTTGTTTTGTCCTTGCAGTGACACTATTGCCTTTGAGAAAGCCTACTGTGAATACAGATTGAATCGTATTGAAAACGCTCTCAAGACCATTCAGAGTGCCAGTCAGCAGACAGACAAACTGAAGGAGCTTTATGGACAAGTGGTAAATACAATCTTTTTTTTCTGGGGGCTTTTTATATGCTGGATGTCTTGTCCCTCCTCTAATGTGAGGCAAGTGTGGAGACAGATTTTCCTTCTCTGCCTTGAAGATAAGGAAAGGTACAGTTCCTGACTGCTCCAACTTCTTTGGAGCTTCAGTCACCTGTTGCCAGAGGAATAGTTGTGATCTTATTGTCACTGAATCAGAGTGATAGGAGTGTGACTTTCTCTCCCTTCCTGGGTCTTGCCTGATAATAGCCAGCTGACTGAGGGGTTGGAGGATGAAAGAGAGCTGATGAGATTCATCTGTGGTTAAGCAGTCTGCCTGTATTAGATACTTGTCCAGGAATGGTTTGTGGGACCTGACAGTTCAGCTGTTAGAAATGAAGCAGAAAAATTGACTTTCTCTGGTTTCTCCTTTGTTGATGAAAATGGTTTTGTAGAGAATTGACTATCTTCTGTCAGCTGCAGGAAAGATCCTTCATTTAATCTCTCTCATACTAATCTACAAAAAGGCTGTTTGAGGACAAAACTCTAAACTACTGCTTTTAAAATATGTGGTTTAGGGGTAAGAACTGTGCCTTTTGCGTGCAGGTATCTGGTGTCATTGCTTGAGTCTTTGCAAATGTTATCAGTAGAGTTTGCCCTCAAAAGTAGATGCAGATGTTAGTAATGTTAAGCTTAAAACATATGATGCTTGGCTGCTTCCTGTCCATGGGAAGGAAAGAAGGAGACTGTAGTTCCTAGCAAACCTAGAGAAATACTGTTCTGAAGGCTAATCCCTTTCTCTTCTCAGTTGTACAGGTTGGAGCGTTACGATGAATGTCTGGCTGCATACAGGGATCTCATCCGCAATTCTCAGGATGAGTATGAGGAAGAGAGAAAAACTAACCTCTCTGCTGTTGTGGCAGCACAAAGCACATGGGAGAAAGTGATGCCAGTAAGTAAACGTGTGTGTGTGTGTGTATGTGTTTAAGAGCAAGATCTGCAGAACAAAGGATCATAGATTCAACAGGATAGAAATGTGTTCTTGTCTCTTAAAGACCTTTGAATATATTGAAGATAATCTGGTGGGAAACTTGTGTTTCTGTCACAGCAGAGCAGAAAGTATGTCCCTGCACTAGGCAGAACTCTTGTGGTCACTGTCAGTTTGCTATGTCTCTTTACCCTCTTGCTCAGGGAATTGTCTCTAAATTTACTTTGCAAGGTATAGCTTGAATGTACATGAAAATTATAGGTTATGTTTGTTGCCTGTCAAATCTGTATTTGTCAGTTGGTGTTCATGCAATGTTCTGATTGCTTTTCATGCTAGGAGGATTTGGGTCTTCGAGAAGCTACATATGAGCTGTGTTATAACAGCGCATGTGCGTTGATTGGGCAAGGAAAGCTGAATGAAGGAATGAAAAAACTACAGAAAGCAGAAGGTAAAAGCATGGTGAGGTGAAAGGGAAACTTTGTTTGATAAAAGTAGTTACTTGCTTTATGCAGACACACTTGATCTGAGGGGAAGAAATTCTGACAAGTTAAAAACTAAGCAACAGCAGGGTTTTTCCTGTTTCCAGATGGTTCCTGACAGAACTGATGTTTTTCTAAAAGTGTTCTGCTACAGCTCTTCTCCAGTCATGTGGCATGTACTATCACTTGGCTTCCTTACAGCTCCCTAATGTGATGTTCAGTGCCTTTGAGCAGTTTTTTTTGAGTAGGAAATAGACATAAGTGTAATCTTTGTCATAAACATGAGTTGTTTCGTCTGACTCCTTGTTTTATTAGTGTGTGTATGTGTGTGTGTATGTATATATATAAAAAATACACTATACAAAATACAGAGACATCATGGTCTGAACTAGGTATAGAACTTGTGTAAACTTTTTTTTGGTGAAGATGGACATTTTTATGGACTGGAAGGAGATTTTTGTGTATGTTAAAAAAAATACATTAGGCCTAGAATTAGGAAGAATTAGTTTATTTTTGATTAAATTGCTTTTGCAGATAACTAGGTAAATTTAAGCCTATATGCTGCAATAGGCGTTCGTTGGAGAGCAAAACAAGTTATGCTTTGGTGAGGTATTTGAGAAAGTTACGTTACTGGTATCTGTACTGAAAACTGAATTGCTGCCCCATACAGTGTGATGTAATCTGAGTATTGTAGGCCTGCAGCAGTGAAAATAACTCCCAAGATTGTGAGCAGCTGCAGCTAAGCGATCCCTGTGGAGACAATCAGGATCTAGGTTTAAGGAAAGTTGCTCAGGAGGGAATGTGAGAGTGTGACTGTGCTCTCAGAATGCAGCTCTGAGAGTGACAGTATCTGCTGTGCATTTGATTTCTTCCGCATCCTCTAGTCTTCCCCGCATGTCTAGTCCCAAACATCGTCAGACTATAAGCTGTTACCCTTGCAGTGCTGCAGAAGTTTCAGGGATGTGTGAAAGAAGTTTGTTTCCTCATGCTTCTAAGTTGTTTTTCCTCTAAAGCCTTACCAACACTGATTTTAAATTTGGTTTTCCTTCTAGAGCTGTGCCGCCAGTCACTGTCAGAAGACTCTGTAAGTTCTTGATGTTGCTCTGGGAAGTTGTGCCACCGTGAAGGAGAGTGCACTCATGAGGGCTGCTCCTCCTAGCGAGAGGACAGCCAAAACTGCTGTTTTGTGTTCCCCAGCAAGACTTGCCATGCTTGAGGCGGGTCCAGCAGCCATGCATGAACATGCTGAGTGGGTGGTGGGAAATGTAGGAAATTTGTGATCACTGTTCAGCAAACAAGTTAAGGGTATCTTCACAATCTTGAAAGAGCAGGTGAAGGTTTCTTTTCTCCTAGTTTAATGCAGATGTGCTTGTAGTTGTGCTGTGGCTGCAGCCTGCACCCCTAGTAGCTGGGGAATTTAGCTGCTGATACTGCCCAAGAGAGCTCATAGACCTTTGCCAGCAGAAAGTCAGGGCAAGAGAGGTGAGATGACAGTGATTTTGTGGGTTTTTTTCCTTGATTTTCCCTCAGGATGTGACAGAGGAAGACATTGAGGCTGAGTTGGCCATTATTCATGGTCAGATGGCTTATATTATGCAACTGCAGGGTCGTACAGAGGATGCTTTACAGCTCTACAATCAGATAATCAAGTTAAAGTAAGGGCTTTTGTAAAACAAATGCTTGGCTTTCCAACTATGGAGAAGACCACTGTTTAATAACAATATGCTGTCTACTTCTTACCTGCAGGCCAACAGACGTCGGACTCCTTGCTGTCATTGCAAATAACATCATCACAATTAACAAGGTATAGAGTTACTGTGCTGCTTACAGTGCAGTCTGTTTCAGTGGAGAGAAGGGAGATAACCAAGGAAGATTTTTTCCTAGATAGTAGTCACATTGAAGACCCTTGGACTTTTTCTTCTTCAAGTAATGTAGTGAAATCTTTTCATTATATGTGATTTCCCCAGGACCAAAATGTCTTTGACTCAAAGAAAAAGGTGAAGCTGACCAATGCAGAAGGTGTTGAGCATAAACTGTCCAAGAAACAGCTGCAGGCAATTGAATTCAACAAGGCTTTGCTGGCAATGTATACCAACCAGGTAGGAGATAAGGCAGCTGCTAGTCAGTTAACTACGGCTTATTCTAAAGTAGTTTAACTGTGCAGAAATGGATATGCAACTGTTCTGTGTCAGAAGATAAGACCATTTGGTTTAGGCACCAATGTGAGGATTAAAAATAATCATCCCTTTAAGAATAAATAGCCAGTTGTTTAGTGACCTGCATGTTCTGTAGGGATGATGTTTTGCAGATGACTAGGTGGCAGAAGGATGGGGGAAGTTTCTTCAATGCATCTGAAATCCTACCAGGAGGACTTGTTCTTTGTTCTATCTACCCATTTCAGGGAAGCTATCAGTAACGTCACTTTTTACATACAACTGGTATGTGAACCCTGCACTAGGTGCTTGCAGATTTTGAGAAAAATGTGTTGTCTCTTTCTGTTCCTCAGGCAGATCAGTGCCGCAAGCTGTCAGCAAGCTTGCAGTCACAAAGCCCTGAGCATCTGCTCCCTGTACTTATTCAAGCAGCCCAGCTGTGTCGTGAGAAGCAGCATGCAAAGGCCATTGGGCTTCTGCAGGTAGGTTAAGAGAAAGCACTCCTTTGTTGAAACTCCATTTAAATGTGTGCTTTGTGGTGTTGTGTTGTTGCCCTTTGTTTTGTCTGGTTTAAATTTACAGGGGTATATGTGTGTGCTTTTTATTGATTTAGTTTAGTGCTTCTGGAAAGCATTTACACCCCATTGAACGATGCTGCTTTTGAAGGAAAATGGTTTCCTTGCACCTATTATTTATGCTTGGCAAACTTCTCAAAAAGCAGTGGGCTCTGCTTTCTGATTGCAAGAAGTTTGCAACAGCTTTCTTTTTGGAGGGAGGGAGGGAGTGGCCTGGAATGGAAATCTGAGCAGCAGCTTCGTGCCCTCACACAAGGATAATTCGTTCTTCCCTCTGACTCTCAGGACTTTGCAGATCAGCACCCTGCCAGTGCAGCTGAGATCAAACTGACAATGGCCCAGCTAAAAATTGCACAAGGTATCCAGTGTTATCCTTTCTTGGGAAGTGTCTGAGAATGGTACTGGTACAAGGTGTGAGGAAAAATAGGCTTTAGGACAATCTTTGCTGCAGTCAGTGTTTTGACAGGTGAAGAGCAGAGATGCTTTCTGCCATGCTGTGTATGGCTGTGGCAACAAAATGCTTATGGCTTAATATCTGAATGTCCAGGCTCCACAGATCCCTGGCAGAGATGCCCACAGTCTTTGTAAATAAGTAGAGCTCAGTCTGTTCTGAGGCAGAAGAGTCTTGGCAGCAGTGTGAGGTGCACTGATGGCACCTGTATACAGTTGGGCAGTACAGCATTGCTCCTGGAAGAGAAGACTGCGTGCTTGTTCTTAAACCCTTGCAGCATGTGGCAAGGCCTGTACTTTATTCCTGGAAACAGGGGAGGTATTCTGAGAAGTGGATTGTTATGTCCCCATTGTTTATGTTTGGCTGGAAGTTTATAGGGCAACATGTTACTCTGCCACCCACCATGTTCCTGCCTGCCTTTCCTTTAGGCAGTGTCACCAAAGCTTGCATGATCCTGAGGAGCATAGAAGAACTGCAGCACAAGCCTGGTATGGTAAGCAAAACATGAGGTTTTTCCCTTGTAGTGCAGCTTTGTACTGCTTGCTCCTTGTTGCCTCATTCCTGCATGTTTTCACTTGACCTGAGTGTCTGTAGGGATTTTGAGCCGATGTTCCTTGTCTTGGACAAAGCTGGGATTATAATTTGTGTCAGGTGGCCTGTCAGCAGAGGTACCGCCTGTGTTCATATTCTCTCATAATTCTTCAGACCTGTGTGTTGCCTGGATTTATTTGTGTAACATGAATGGAGTAGTTGTTTCCCTGGTATGTACTGTTGGAAAGTTTTTCATACAGCTGTAGTACAGCAGGCATGAGAGAGAAAGTGCCATCCATATGTTCCATCCCCACGGCATCACCTCAGTCTGTACATATAACCACATCTGGTATTTGGAACAGCTTGGTGACCTTGGAAATGCTCGAGTGTACAAGTATGAATGGTCAATATGGTAGTCAGAATGATCATGGAGATAGTCAGCCCCTTGCCCTAGGTCACCCCTTGTTGTGGCTGGGTGAGACAAACAGATGGTGTCTGTATCAGCTCTTTAGTGCTGATGTCTTTTTTCATAGGTTTTGGTATAGGGCATGGGGGAAGAAGGGTTTGTAATGAAACTGTCCAGAGGCAACCAAAGAAGTGCCATGGCAAGAAGATACTTTCTTTGAATCCTTTCTTAAACTTGTACTGTAAAAGAAAGATTACTGGTGATGCTTCTCAGGGGGGAACCTGAGTAGGAAAGTCTTATCTGGGTGTCCTGCTTGCTACAGCTGAGTTTTAGGGACAGAGTAGACAGCTTGCATTGACTTTGCTTTTAGGAAGTCTCATCATTTGCTGACTTTCTGGCTATAAACAGCTTGTGTGAAGATCTGCTATAAGCTGCTCTTTGATGTTTGCAGGTATCTGCACTGGTGACAATGTACAGTCATGAAGAGGACATTGACAGTGCAATCGAGGTCTTCACACAGGCAATCCAGTGGTATCAGAAATTCCAGGCAAGTCAGACCAGAGGAACTCATGTGTAATGATTTGTCTCGGCCTTTTCTAGCTAGTTCACATCAGCTTTTCCTGTTGATGCATAGCCTCAGCAGCTCACCCATGTAGGGTTTTATAGACCTGTGATCTCCTGTTTTGTGTTTATCACTGTTATTTTAGATGTGTTGCAAACAGGGAACAACAGCTTGTGTCAGATTAGGAGAGTGGTTGCACTGGGTGCCCAAATGTAGCAATTGGGCTATCTGCCTAGCTAGAAGGCATTGTAGAGCAGCAAGCTGCTTTGTCCTCTGCAGTTCTGTCTCATGTGTTTAGCGTGGTGGTCTACTTTCTGCATTGCTGGATGTTAACTTGGGTCTCAGAGACATTAAATCCAGCTAGAGCTGGGCTTCATGCAGTGATAATGAGGAACTAATGATGGGTGCTGTGTCTTTCAGCCAAAGTCTCCTGTCCATTTGTCACTGATAAGGGAAGCTGCCAACTTCAAGCTAAAACATGGCAGGAAGAAGGAAGCAATCAGTGACTTGGAAGAGCTCTGGAAGTGAGTTGAGTGGTTACTGAACAGGCGGTCTCCACCCAGAGGCCCCTGTAAGCTGTCTAGTGTCAGGTAGTGTCTGACAATGTTTGTTGACTGGTAGCCCTGCTTTATAGTTGCTTTTGCACAGGGAGTCTAGTGCAAAGCAGTATTTTGGGAGGAGTGGGGAGATTCTGTGATTCTGTAATTCATTAGCACTGTAGGTGATACTCACTTGCAAACCTGGTTGACTTCTCCCAGAGGCCTGTTGTGTCTGGTGAAGGTTGCTTTGGGGACTGGAATGTCTATTTTTTCTAGTGCTACATAAACTGGGTTTTAGTTTTTATTGTACAGTTCATGAGATTTTTGCTAGGGATCTCTTAATTTGCCTTTGCTGCTGGGATATGAGAGATTTTCATTTTTCATTGCCTGCTTCATAATACTATGGAAATGTCTGCACCTCCCATTGTCCGCACCAGTGCTGTTTGGTGACGTGCTCTGGAGGAGACTGCAGACAGACGTGCCTGCCCCACAGATAGGAGCTATACTGCACAGCAGGCACTGCATGGTGGTACAAGTCTTTGGGATAAGTGTGCACCTTGGTGACTTGGTCTTTTTTTTTTCCTACAAAGACAAAACCCAAAAGATGTGCATACTCTGGCACAGCTCATCTCTGCCTACTCTCTGGTGGATGCTGAAAAAGCTAAAGTGTATCCTTCTGATGGTGGTATCAGAGCAACAAAAGAGTGGTTTGGGTTTGCTGCTTTGCGTTTCATCTATTTGGGGAATACTTGGAGACACCCTCACCTGGCGAAACACATGGAATATCTCCACAGAGCAGCTGCAGATCCAGGTCAAGTTGCCTGAGAGGTGTTATTTCCCTGATTGGATTGATTACTGTGTGATCTCGAACCATTTTGTGTTTGGCCTCTTGCTTTCTGTTAACTGATAAGACTAGATGGAACCAAAAATAGCAGCTCTTTTATACTTTCTGTTAGAACCTTAACCTGTGGTAGTAATGCAGGACTGTTCTGACAAAATACAGCTAAGCTCTGGCTGACCCAAAATGTCAGATTCTCATGCTGCTTTTGGCACCATGAGCAGTTTTCAGAGAAGTTACTGCATCTGTCCCTGTACCAGATAAAGGAAAAATGAGGCATATGGTGATTAAGCAGCTCGTTGCAGCTTGTGTGGGATGTTAGTGAGAGAACTAGAACTAGCCATGTAGGCCAGTCAGGTGTCTGCATTGCTGACAGGTCGAATTTGTTCAAACTGAGGTTGCCCATTACTGTCTGAACAAATGCAGGTGTTTATCTTTTTGGTTGCTGGTTTGCATCCCTGAACTTTTCAGTCTTAGCAAACACTTGCCTTCCTCAGACACCTTGTCACTGAAAGTAGATGTTGATGCACTGGAGAACTCCCATGGAGCAACCTATGTTCGGAAGAAAGCTGGCAAGCTCACTGGAGACAACCAGCAGAAGGAGCAAGGGTAAAGCGGGCTGCTGTAGCTTTGGTGCTGTCATTCTTGGGGTGGCACAAGAAACAAACTGGTTGGGGGGGGGGGTGTCATTGCTATAGAAGGCAGGCTGATGAAATGGGAGATTGCATAACTGCAAGGAGCTTCATGTAGCAGAAGACCAAGATTTGAGAGAGAGATGAAGGAATGGTTTAGCTTATTCCAGATCTAGGTTTTTGTTGACTTGTTTACTGTGTCTGTGCTGTTCACAGAGCCTGTTTCCCTTCTTGTTTTTCAGACAAGGGGAAGTGAAGAAGAAGAAGAAAAAAAAGAAGGGTAAGTTGTATCTCCTAGCTTTTGACGTGGCCCAGCTCCAAAGAGCTCACAAGACTGTTTCTTCAAATAGCCAGCCTTTGTCTCCCAGGAGGTGGAGCCCTTTGCTGGGACTGGGTCCTTGTGAACCCAGAACTTCATCCCACTTGTTTGGATGGGGCATTTTTAGGCAGGAATGACAGTGGTGCCCTGATAGGATGGTGTGGGTTGCTGGGCTCTTTTTGATTCCTGGCTACTGACACCCCAGGTGTATCCCTTGGTGATAACTCTCCAGTGTGTAGACCCCAATCTCATTTCCTGGCACTGGATGTTCTGCAGGAAAGCTGCCTAAGAACTACGACCCCAAAGTGAGTCCTGACCCTGAGCGGTGGCTTCCAATGCGAGAGCGTTCCTACTATCGTGGACGGAAGAAGGGCAAGAAGAAGGATCAGGTTGGCAAGGGGACTCAGGGTTCGACCACAGCTGGCTCCTCTGAATTGTAAGTACCTGTTTTGCAGGACCTGGCGTGGGATATCATTCTTGAATGGCTGGAAGGGCTGAGTTCTGCTGCTTTTCTGTCACCATGCCAAACCATGGGTAGCACAAGTGAAACTGTAGTTGGAGACTTTAACCTTCTACCAGATGTTCTTTCCGTAGATCCTTCTAGATCACTGAAAAACAAAATGATACGATAGACATACTTGTAGGTGTCAAGGTGCCAATAAAATTCCTAGTCTTTTAATGTGCTTTTCTTAGCTTTGAGGGTGAGATTAATTTTGCATGCTTTCTCTTGAACTATTTGCTTTCAAGTCTTTTGGCGGCTGGAGAACCACTAGCCATGATGGAGGGCCACAAAAATTGTCAGATGGCTGGAGCAACGCTGCCATCAGGATAGTGTCAGAGAGTTGGGGTTGTTCAGCCTGGGAATGAGAAGGCTCTGGAGAGGTGTTATCCAGCTTTCTAGTCCTTATGAGAGGTTTATGAGGGTACTTACAAGGACAGGCTTTTAGCAGGGCCTATTGTGAGAGTGGTGAAACACTGGCACAGGTTGCCTAGAGAGGTGGTAGATACCCCATCCCTGGAAACATTTCAGTTTAGGTTGCATGGGGCTCTGGGCAACCTAATCTAGTTGGAGATGTTCCTGTTTATTGCAGCAGGGTTGAACTAGATGACTTGTAAAGGTCCCTTCTGTTTAGGAAAATGCTTTACTTGATTCTAAGCTGACACATTATTTGAGCTGGAATCAGGGTTTAGTGTTATGAGATCTGACAGCAAGACTTAGTAGCATCTGAGAGAAGAAAGTATTTCTAAAATAGTAGCAGTGAAGGGTGATGTCAGTGCTGTCTGATAGTGTCTGATTTTTTTACGGAGCTGTCTCAAAACAGAAGCATGAAAGGGCTTTTGTGGGACTCTTGGCTTTAGCAGTGTTTGCCAGGAGAGCTGTCACAAAGATGCCTTTGTGATTAAGCACTTGTCACATCCCAGTCAATCATAGAAAGGAGTGGTTCAGGTTTCTGGATTTACCTGAGTCAAATTAAGGAGACTTACACCATAGGTCCACACAGAAAATCAAGTTTACTGAAGTTACCAGATGCCAGAAATCACTAAAGTTATTAGATGCCTAACTCAAGACAGTAGAGAAGAGGAAAAGGGAAAAGAGAAAAAGCAGGTAAGAGGTTAAATCACCACTCCAGAACATGGTAGATACCGCTGCAGCTTGGCTTCCCCCTTGCTTCTCAGCTCAGATCTCTGGAAAACTCCTTCTCTGACTTGATTTCTCTTCATAGTCAGTTTCTTGGCATAGTTGGCTTCATGGATAGAGAATGGTTGGAGTGTTGGCAATAGGTTATTGGTTCCTCTTCAGTTACTCAGCTTTGCAGATTTTTGATGTCTCCCATAGTCCCATTGTCAGTCTTGGCATGGTGGCAAGCTGGGGCTCATGGCCATCCTGTACCATTAAAATCCTTTCTTTTAACTCTGCTGCCAGGCATATTTTTTTCCACTCCCAGTGATATGGGGGAATTTGTTCTCAGGGACTTGGACAAAACAGCAACAAACAAGTTCTTGAGAGACTGCAACTCATCATGTTCCCACCACATAAGCATACTTCTGCAGATAAAACAACAGCATCTCAGGGCTACCACGTACTGTTTGCACTGCTCATTATGACTGAGCTGTTCCACTTGTTGCTAATCAGAATCTGGTAGCACTGAGAAGTTGGGTTTGCCCTGCCTGAGTGCCTGAAAGGCTTGCCACATGTTGTATGCACTATCACCTATCTATTCAAAAGTTAGCCTGCTTTTGTTGTTGAATACTTATTTATCTAGTGAACATCAGCTGGAAGGTGATTGCCTGCCCTCTGAGACATATTCCTCTCATCCATCAGCCCTGCTGCTTACATTGAAGTTTAAGATTTTGCATGAGTGCTCTCCCCTAAATAATGTTTCCTGATGCTGTCTTACCAGGCAACTTGAAGCAGTAGTGCTACGTCTTGTAGATGATTGTGGATCTATGTGGTATCTCTTTTTCTCTTCTCCCCTGTAGGGATGCCAGTAGGACTGCCAGCAGCCCACCTACCTCCCCTCGGCCTGGTAGCGCTGCAGCTGTATCAGTCACAAGTAACGTTATCCCTCCCAGGCACCAGAAACCTGCTGGTGCCCCAGCCACCAAGAAGAAACAGCAGCAGAAGAAGAAGAAAGGGACTAAAGGAGGGTGGTAAAAAGCATGATGTATAACTTCCCTCAACAGGTGATGCAGAATAAAGGTTAAAAGCAAGTGCTGGCAGAAAACTCAGAATGTGGATCTCTGTCCTGCCTCTCTGTGATTTGTGGGTAGAGGGGCCATGATGTATCTGCTCACCAAGGTGCTCCCACTGTCCTCATATTTGCTGCCCCTCCCTCCCCATAACTTAAGGTGTTACCATCCAACTTAAAAGAAGCCCCTCAGAAATTGTCTTTCCGTATCACCAAACATATGAAAGATGTAGAATAATCAAGAACTTCTGTGTATGTTAGTTAAGGCCTTCAGCAGATACATCTGACTGTATGATCTGAGCACTGTCTCCTGTGTCACGTCTCAGTCAGTGGTTTGGTGAAAGCACAGGCACAAAGGGTCTTGGAAAGCAGTGTATGTGCAATGTGATACTGGAGAGGGTAATGTGAAAGGGGAGGACAAGGCTGTTGGGAGAAACCATGATGGAGTGTGTACAGTTGACTTTGTATCCCTGTTTCTGCAAGCCAACTGCCTTATTCTATTGGCTTCCCAAAATTAAGTGGCTAATTGTGGTGGTGGGCCTTGCATTTCTCAGGTGGAAGCTGGTGCCTGCTTTCCTAGCACCAGACAGGTAGTCCCCAAGCATCTCTTGAAACTTATGCATGTAGTCCAGAAGTTTGGGCTGAACGTAGCAAAACCCCATTTTTCTATATACACTTTTGATGAGTAGAAATAGCTCCTTGGGGGGAGTTGTCAGATAACAGCACAAAAGGCAGGGGATTTAATTTGAAAGATTTTAAAGCAGAAACCCAAGGAGAGGCAGGGAGGGGAGCAAGGGGAATTTTGTTATTGTTCTTTAAAATCCCTCCCTGAGTCCCCATGGAGTAAGAGTCTGAATAGAAATTGATCTTTATTAGCTTGACTGTAGAGTGGGACCTGGAAAAGGTCTAAAGGTGTGTTGTGTCCAAACTAAGAGGCAAGAACAAAGCATAGAGAAAACCTTTATGGCAGAGTCTCCTACTAGCCAGCGAGTGCTAAATAAAGGATAGTTCTGGACAGGGACATCCCTGAGGGATGGGTCTCCTCTTAGCTGGTGACTACAGGAGACAACACGATCCTGCTGCCGTGCCGTTTCTGGAGAATGATGTGAAGAGAGCAACTGCCTTCTGCAGGCGTCTTCTCTACTCAAGCCTGGCTGCGGCGCTGCTGGAACCCAGACCTAGCTGATAGGGGTCGGGCCCGCTCCGCCCGCGACAGTGAAGCACATCCCGCAGTGAGCGGGAGAGGGCGGCACTGCCGTGGGGAAACGGCCTTCTTGCGTTTGGGCAAGCCCGCAGGGGTCTGCGCGGCGGGCCGAGGGAGACAGGCGGAGTGAGGCGGCAATAGGAAGCCATGGGTACCCGTCTGCGTCCCGCCGCTCTGTGCGGAGCAGCGCTGGCTTTGGNGCTGCCCGCCGCTGCCCCCAGCGCCGCCGCCGATGAGGTACCGGAGCCGGGGAGGGGTCGGGGAACGCTGTCGGAGCGGCCTGGGGCTGCCTTGTTGCCCCCGCGGTTAAGCTGCTGCCCTCGCTTTGCAGGGCAGAGGACACGGCAAGCAGATTCTAGTGCTAGGCCTAGATGGGGCCGGGAAGACCAGCGTTCTTCATTCCCTGGCCACCAACCAGGTCAAGCGCAGCATGGCTCCCACTGAGGGCTTCAACGCCATCTGCATCAACACCGAGGAGACCCAGATGGAGTTCCTGGAGAGTGAGTGAGCTTGTCTTAGTAGGGCATGTAAAATAGTGCCTATGCTGAGCTCTGGGGGTGGGGTCCCTGATTTAAAAGCTTCACCTTCCCTTCACAACGTGAAGTTGTGATTATTTTCTCCTTTGGGGATTCTATTTTTCCATCTTGATTCTTGAAGGAAACACTGTACTGTTGTCTGAGGAAGTCTGTGTTTATTCAGCTGTGGTCCCTCTGGGAGCTGAACTTCCTGGACTTCAGAGTAACAGACCCTATTGCACTAAATCAGCCCCATGCAGAGGAGGCCTCAGAACCCATCATGTCGTCCATACCACTGTGTATTTTACAGTCTCATGTGCTCAGGTTGTGCAGCTACAGGTGCTTATGCCTGGAAAAGGGCAAAAATTGAAGAGAAATAATAAGATAAAAGAGAAAAGCTTTTTCTTTTGTTCAAAAGCCTCCTAAGTGTTTTTTTAGTGTTTTAATGGCTCTTGAATGTCTGTGGGTTTTCACTAGACTTTATGTGTTGTCCCTCAGCACTGATTTTTCAGTATTGGCTGTACCTGCAGAGAGCATTTCCTGTGATGCTTTTGGGGTAGCACGACTGTTCTAAGTGCAGCTAGCTGCTGAGGAAAGTAGAGGCCCTGGTATTAGGTCAGTCCCTGGCCCAGAGAGGCTGACTTCAGCCTCCTTGGTGCCTGCTTTCTGTAGAGACACAAACTGCCTCTTTGCTTCCTGCTGGTTTTGCATTGTGGTCTACTAGTGCTTACGGGCTCAGCTGGCAGCTAGCCCATAGATACTTCTATTCCTTTGTCAGCAGGCCTGAAGGAGTTGTGTTGTTCCAGGTAAGTCTTCAGGAAGTGAGGATAAGGCCACTAAGGCAGAGTTTAATTCCCAGTCTGCTACCATAGTGTCTCTGCCATGTCTTAGAGAAAGCACCTCTAAAGAGGTGCTTGTCATCTGTGCCTTTATCCCAGTGGTATGAGTCACCTGTGTCTCTACTGGGAGATGTTTTTGTAGCTGAGCACAGAGAAGCCCACAGTATCACTGCTCCTGCCCAGGGATAGCCTGGACCCAGCTCTTGTGCACCACATGGCAGAACATGTTGTTTCTGAGTTGTCATTCCCTCTCTGGTCCAGGTTGGTAGTGACTGAGATGTGATGGCTGCGGTCTGACCCATGGGAAATGAAATGTCTCAGGCCAGTTTCAGACAGGTAAATCTGTGCATGGCTCTCTAATCTGGTTACTTATCCAGTCTGTACCATTGCCTAGCCCAGGGGTTAGCAGTCTGTGTTGTGATCACATGCACAGGGAGATCAGCAAACAGCAGGGTTTTTTATTTTGCTGGCTTAGACCAATCGGAAACTTAGTATTTTTTACTCTGTGCTATTCTACAGATAAGTGGATGGTATCTTGCCTCTGCAAGAGAGGCTTCTGCAGAGTTCCTACTGGTTTAGGAAGAAAAAAAAGTTGTTCTCTGTGAGGTTGCCAACCCCTGGGTTATGCTGTGCATGAATGTACTTAACAGGGAATAGTGGTGAGCCCCCCAAATGTCACAGTACAGAGCTAGAGACATCTGTCCTGGGCATGATGTTCGGTCACAGCCCTTTTGGCTTCTTTCCACAATATCAGGCTGGCAGTTATGTCTGCAGGTACACTGGGGATCTTGGAAGAAAAGGCCAGCATGCCCAAATGGGAGATGTTGCTTCCCTTTCTATGTTCCTGACAGTCAGTCACTTTGACTTAAGTGAAAGCAGAATTGCTTTCAGTCAGAATGAAGTCACTGAGGGCAGTAAAAATGGTTGACTAGCAAGCTGGTTTAGAAAAGATCTCCCATGTTAGGCATTAGGCAATTATAGGAAACTGCAGATGTATTTCTTTGAAAACTTGCTGCTTTTGGGAGACTCACCATGTCTTCTGAGCACCTCATTGTACTGGAGTGTACGCTGCAGTGTACTTGGGAGATGACCTGGATTGCTAAAAACACATCTGAAACAATCACAGAAGTATTGAGGCTGGAAAAGACCTCTGACATTATCAAGCCCAGACTATGACCTAACATCACCACAGTAAGCTAGACCTAAGTGCTGCATTCATTCTTTTCTTAAACACTTCCAGGGATGGGGATTCCACCACCTACCTGGGCAGTCCATTCCAGTGTCTGATCACCCTTTCCATGAGGAAAGGCTTCCTAACATCCAACCTAAACCTCCTCTGGTGCAACTTCAGGCCCTGCCCTCTCGTCTTGGCACTAGTTGCCTGGGAGAAGAGCCCAATCCCCACCTGACTAAAGCTTGCCTTCAGGTAGTTGTAGAGAGTGATAACATCCTCCCTGAGTCTCCTCTTTTCCAGGATAAGAAACTCCAGCTCCCTCAGCCTCTCTTCATAAGACTTGCCCTCTAGTGCCTTTCCCAGCCTCATTGCTCTCCTCTGGACCTGCTGCAGTACCTCAATATCTTTCTTGAAGCAAAGGTCTAGAACTGCACACAGTACTTGAGGTGAGGCCTCACCAGTGCCTAGTATAGGGGAAGAATTACATTCCTAGTCCTGCTGGCCACACTATTCCTGATACAAGACAGGATGCCATCGGCCTTTCACACCATCTGAGCACACTCCTGGTTCATGTTCAGACAGTTGTCAACCAGTACTCCCAGGTCGTTCTCTGCCAGGCTGATCTCCAGCCACACATCCCCCAGTCTGTAGCTCTGCTGGGGGTTTTATTGTGGCCAAAATGTAGGACCCTGCACTTGGCCTTGTTAAACCTCATTCTGTTGGCTTCTGCCTGTTGACACAGCCTGTCCAGATCTCTCTGCAGCTTCTTCCTCCCCTCCAGCAGATCAACACTCCCTTTCAACTTGATGTTATCTGTGAATTTACTAAGGGAAAATTCAATCCTCTCATCCAGGTCATCAATAAAGATGCTGAATAGAATTGGGTCCGACAGTGATCCCTGGGGGACACCACTGCTCACAGGACACCAACTGGATGCAGAACCATTCACAGCCACTTTCTGTGCCTGGTCATCCAGACATTTTTTAACCCAATGGAGAGTTCACCCATCCAAGCCATGGGCTGCTAGCTCTTACAGGAGGATGCTGTGGAAGACTGTGTTGAAGACTTTTCTAAAGTCTAGATAGACCACATCCGCAGCCTTCCCCTCATCCACTTGGCAGCTCACCCAGTCATAGAAAGAGATCAGGTTGGTTAGTTAGGACCTTCCTTTCCTGAAAACATGCTGGCTGAGCCTGATCTCCTGATTATCTTGTACCTGCCGCTCGATGGCATTCAGTATGCTCTGCTCCATCTGCTAGCGTACTGCTAGCTATTGCTGCTGCTGTTCAACTCAGCAAACTACCAAATTCTTTTTGCCAGATGTAAAGAACTATCTAGAGCAACTTGATCTGTATGGTTTCACCACAGAGCTGTTACATCATAGTTTTGAAGGTGGGCAGTTTTCCTCTCTATTCATCTGAGAACAGCTTGTTGAAAAAGAGCTGTAGGAAAGTATCCTCTGCAGAGATTTCCCCTGAGGATTGCCTGAATAGTCTTCTGGGGCTTATTTTTCTTTCTTCCTAAGTGCTTCTGGTTGTCTACAATATGAAAGTGGTGGGAGGTTTGAACTAGTCCCTAGTGACATACGAATCTCATGAAAGCCCTGCCCACCTCAGGGCTAAATTTCTTCTTTGGAAGTTGTAGGCCTGCTTTATCTTGAGATGAGATGGTCATATGGAGACAAGTTCTTTGGACACAAGTTATATGGGGACAATTTCACATGTTGCTTATAGACAATGAACCTCTTTTTTGCTGTCCCTGAGAGCAAGAACCAATACAGGAGAAAGTAACCATAAAAAAATGAAACCCAGAATCCTCTTGAGTTTAAAATAGAAAGATGGTCTGATTTGTTTTTCCTCCAGACCATACACATGTGCCTGCATGAGACTTGGCTGGGGAAAATAAAGCCATTTCAAATCTTATATACAGTAGCCTAAACACCTTTGAGTTTTTGGTAGCCCAGATACTTTGCCTTTTCAACGTATGGTCTGCTTTTTGCACCTCTGGGAGCAGTGCTGCTTGGATTACTTGGTGAATCTTGTGCTGCTGTCTTCTCTTCCAGTTGGGGGCAGTGAATCTCTGCGTTCATACTGGAAAATGTACTTGCCCAAAGTGCTGTTGTTAGTCTTTGTGGTGGACTCTGCTGATCATGCACGACTGCCTGTGGCAAAACGGTTGCTTCATCAGCTGATCCAGAACAACTCCACTCTGCCAGTGGTTGTTTTGGCCAACAAACAGGTAAGAGTTCCCTGTTGCTATCTGAACTTGGGCTGGCAGCAGCTCTAAAAACAGCAACAAGGCCTTTCAATAGAGGGTTCATGCCTTTAATGAGGCCACATGGTTGGGAGCTGGGGGTCTTTTTGGGGCATCTGTTGAACATAAAAAAACCCAATTTGAGATTGAGTTTTGGATCTGCAACATACAGGTCTTACGCACAAAGCGGATGGAGCAGTCAGAGCTATGGGAGGAATGGTGGAAACTGCTGTAAAGTTGCAAGATTTGAGAGCTGCAAGGGAGACCACAGTTAGATTTGTAGTTAGATTTCTTCTCTGTCTGTCTAGAGACATCAATTTGCCTAGCAGCAGCTGCACAGTGAAGCAACATGCTTTGCTTTCAGATTTTCTGGTTGGTTACTCCTAAGACTGCTACTAAAGCATGAGAAAGGAGGAGCGTTCATCACAAGGCAGCACTTTCTCCTGAGATCTTTGTCAAAGTGTCAGTGGCTGATGTTGTACTCAGAATAGAACAGTATCTGTGGTACAGTAAGATGACAAAACAGCACAGAGTTTTTAAAATTGAGGCTTTTCTGAAGCTTGGTTTGCTCTGCATTACTACTGTCTAAATTTCTAGACATGTTACTAGTAGTTGTGTTACTCTTGAATGCAAGTGCAAACTTTGGCACAACTGTTGCTACTGAATCTCTGGGTCCTAGTGGCTGGGAAGATAAGCAGAGGATGACTGTTTTAGGTTTGCCCTGTTTTTGTAACTGCTGAGTGTCTGGGGTCTTGGGCCAGAAAACCTTTGCCTTGTAGAGGATGTATTACATGATCAGAAATGCTGGAATTACTAAAATCAGAACTGTACCCTAATCCTTTGGAAAATACTTAGATTAAGGATAAACATGTGTTGCTTTTTTCACAAAGCATTTTAGGAACTTGATCTCATAAAAGGTATGTAAGAATAGCATTTGAGCATTTGAAACCCTTCTGCTCCTCGAACAAAGGCAGTGGCTCAAAGCCAGAACAGTGCCACTACCTCTTGCAACTAACAGACTTGGTTTGTTTTTGTATTATCAGGACCTCAAAGGTGCATATTGCATCACTGATATCCATGATGCTCTGGCACTGTCTGATATAGGGGATGAGAGGAAGATGTTCTTGATTGGTACCCACGTGGCAGAAGATGGCTCCGAGATTTCTTCCAGCATGAAGGATGCCAAGGAGCTGATAGCACAGCTGGTTTTGGAAACACAGTGACATCTCTTTTCCTACAACATGGCGTTTGCAGATGAAGGAGATGAGGTGTTAGTATGTGATCAGTTTGCCATGTGGTGACTGAAACATACAGATGTCTTTTCCTTGTGGGTGTGGAATTGCTCTGAGAAGAATGTCTAGTTGTTAAGAAAATCTAATTCATAGTGGTTTGAAAACACATTTGAAAAGTAGTTGGATTTTTTAAAGTTATTTATTTGTAGGGGAAACCTGGTTTGTAAGAGAGCAGAATTAGGGGTAAATGTAGCTTAGATGAGCAGACAAGTCTTATAAGATGTAGTCAAGCACTGACTGAAGAGGAATGAAGTTAATATCTCATGGCTTGATACTCTAAGCTTGAATTGAGACGTGTTTATTATACAGGTTTTACAGGGCTCTGTTAACAGTGTTGTGTTAAAAATGCAGCTTTACTTCTAGGCCGTGTCAGAAATTTAAAGTGCTCCAACTAGTATTTCTAACAGGGACAATTTTTGCTGTTGCTGTATTGGAGCTGGCTTTTAAGGGAAGGACAAATTTTTATCTGGAAATGGGGTTGGTTATAGCTTCTTTAGCAAGAACAAGAAAATAAAGCAGTAAGACATGAAGTGTTTCTTTGCCTACAGGAGAAAAGACCAAAATGGCGTAATTTAAGGTAGCAACTGGAAGCATTTAAGTTAAATTGGCACCAGAGGTGAGTGACTCCTTCATCAGGCCTAGTGGGTTATTTTGGTTTAGTCTGGGTTGTCTTCAGGTAAGCTGTCTTAGGGGAAAGTTGAGTTTTGATAGATGTTGAAATACATTAGGGGTAACTTGCTTTTGCTTATGAAACTTCTATAACTAAATGACTTTAGTTCTTGAAGGCAGATAGGGGGAGTGAAATTAACCTTGGACATAGCAATGGAATTTTCATCTGTTAGCATGGCTAAGGACATGTCTAATTTCTTTAGTAGAAAGGAACAGTTCTGATAAGATAGCCAAGTTAGCTAATCAACAAGCAATTATGGAACCTGTTATGAAATGAAATAATGATCTATTCCTGACTGTATTCGGAGAAGACACCTAAAAGTCCATGGGAAGTTCATCCCCTACCTGATCATCAAATGTTGGTAGAAACCACCAGAGACCTTCCAAAAGACCCTAAAAGGACTTTGTGAGTCCTTTGGAGTTTGTGTAATGACTGTGCAAATATTACACTGAATGCGTTTTCCAATAAATGTAGAGCACATGTGTGAACCCTGTGTGCAGACACTGTACAGCTGCTGTAGCTGCAAGCATGACAGGTGGGGTGAGCCCTGAGCATCCCGTGGTGTGAATAAAGGCTGTCTGCCTTACAAAACCTAAACAGAGATGTTAGAGGGCTCCTTATTTTGCTGGATTTTGCAGTATCAGTTTCTGTTAGTGCAGCGGTGGATGAGGAGCTGGCGGGTGCCTCCCTCCCAGTGTGCCCGCATTACACCTGACTGTCCCAGGAGGTGCTCTGTTGGGGATCCGTGCCGCAGCCACCTTTGCTATCCGAAGGTTTATTGTTCTCTGCTTCAGGTACCTTGATAAAATAGGGAGATGCTGCCATAGCCGTGCCCCGGCCCTCGTTGACCTGCATTGGCCGCGCTTCAGAGGCCGCAGTGGCCCCTAGTGGGGTGGGGGCGGATCGTTCCCCCGTTGCCGCGGAGACAGGAGCGCGCGCCATGGCGGCGGGCGGGCAGCGCGCCGGTGGGTGGGAACGGGGCGGTCGGGGGGAGCGGGGAGGCGGTGGCTCCCACCCCGTTAAACCTGGCGGCCTGTTCTGCGCTGCTGTGGCGCCGCCTACAGCCCGCACTGCCGCGGCTACGGCGAGGGTCTCGCACCTCTCCTTGGACGACCCAGGAGGCAGTGACACGGGTGGCGGCGCGGGGCGGCACTGGTGCCCAGCGCCGGGGCAGGCTGACGGTGAAGAGCGGGCTCAGTGGTGCTGTGGATACTCCGTCCCGCACTGCCATGAGGAGTGGAACACTTGTTGTGCCACTTCTCGGGGAGGGTACCGGGGAAACCTGGACCAGTAACTGCCGAGCACTGGTATCCTGGGGAGATGCACTATCACTTGCCTCATAATTATTTCAGACTGAAGAGCACGCAGCGCCAGCTGCATGTGTTACCAGGCTTTTAAATTTCCATCTTGTTGTCTTTGCAGTTTCTTGTCACTTGTCTACGCACTCATGCAAGAGGTAAGAAACTTTCTCTCCCACCCATCCTCGCTGGGTGTTCTGTCTGGGTGTCCAGGCTGTGCCCTGCATCTTCAGGGAAGGCTGGATCGGGGATTTACACCAAGCAGCAAGTTGGTACATTGGATTCCTCTGTGGTAAACACACAGAGGAAATGATGCCTGGTTTTGCCTTCCCCTGCTTCTCATGGCAAACATAGTCAGACCCTTAAAAACAGAAGCTGTGACCATTTGTTATACAAGTAATTGTAAATTTCCAACCTCAAATTTACAATCTCAGAGGGAGCTGATCCCACTTAAGCAGTGAGCCTGTGTGAGCTCAGATAGTGGAGGGGAGGTATTTCCACATCTAGTTGCAGTCTTTTCCTTGCTGGGAAACACGAATGGGACCAAACAACAAAGGTTGTCTCTGGGCTGTCCTCTTGTTAGTTAGGTAGCTTAACTCTTTCAAGTTGCAGTGCTGCTGCAGGTGCATCCTGTGTGGGGCTGCCTGTCCATAGCTTGGCTAGGATAAAAGAGTACAAAGTAAGGTTTTGATTTGGACATATGTGTGTGTCTTTGTTTACCAGTTTTTCTGTCATTCAGTGATACCCTTCCTCTCCTTCCCAGCTTCTGGGAGAGGATACAGGAAAAGGAAAGGAGACCTATGGATTGAAATGGAAACAGATTCTATTAAATATTAATGAAGATCCCCTCATGTAATATTAATAGAAAGTACACCAAGTTACACTCAGCCAATGTAGTGGCTGCAAGCTACACACTCTCAGCACTGAATGCTATATGTTGGGCACTTGCCAACACCACACCTCCAGTAAAAACATGGTGATCACAGCAAACAACAAGAGAAGGTCTTAGGAACAGGATTACAGGTGAGACTCTCCAAGGATGACGGTGATCAGGAGTAGAGACCATTCCCAGTAAACATTCTAATTTATGTTTATGGTATGGAATATTACTGCTTGTCCACTTGGGTCTGCTTCCTCCGCTTTCACTCCTCCTTTCTCTAGCACCTGGCTGACTCCAGACTGCTGAAGACTCTGATCATTATGGAGACTCACATACTGGTGAAAAGTGAAAGCAACTTTGTTCTCACTGAATTGTGTGCTGCAGTTTTCAGCTTTCCTGAATAGAAAATTGGATTCTCTAATGCCATCCCAGCAAAATGAGAACAGTTTGACTCCTTTCTTTTCTGGTTCATTATGCAAGCTTTGCACAGCAGCGTCTGAGCCAGTGGTGTGGGACACTAGGACCTTGTGCGCAACTTTGGCTGTGGCTATGTGGTGGATCTGTGCCAGTGGTGGAGGAAAAGTGATGAGCCTGCCTGCAGGGAGACAGTGCTAACTCTGTGACTCAGCTTGGCTGAAGTAGGGAGCTTCACTTGGGAATCCTTTGCACCTTTGCAAGGAAAAGTCTCTGAGAAGCCTCTTGGGAAAGAGCAGCTGAAACTGTTTTTCAGCTCTGGAAATGATGGCTACCTCCCAGTGCATGCCCCATCTTGAAGTGGTGGCAGGGGGCCAAAGTCCCACAGGCAATTCCCTCTATGGGATCACAGTGGGAGCTGTGTTTGCAGTGTTGTGACTGGCGATTAGGTGTGATGGGGAGATAAATCAGCAGGCATTTTGCAGGAGGTGTGCAGTAAGGATGCTCCAAGAGCAGACTGCCATTGCAAGGGTCTCTTTGGTGCTGAGCATCTGTGACAAGCATTTGCTGGGGCTTGGAGTCTCACTAGAGTTATTGTCCTCATCAGAAAACCCATATCCATGTCCCCAAAGCACAGACCATTTTCTGTCAGAAAATATCCCTGCCTCTATTTAGGACTATGCTGCCTGATCGTGGGTGATACTAAGCAGGAATGCAGTGCTCCTGGCTTTCACCTCTTGTGCTTTTTCCATGGTGGGGCATTTCCACAGGTGCCTATGTCATGTGGTTGTCTGTAGTTTGCTGGGGGCAGGCACCTGCAGTCCCAGCGTGTGGGTATGGACTTGATCTGTGACACCAGGGAGTTCTGCAATGCACTTGTGGCTCTGGTATTGTCTTGTCCTTCTCTTTGTATTCAGGCTTACAAAGCAGAAGTGCTTCCCAGCCACTGGGATTTCAGGCCTGGAACACTTGAGCAGTGGAAGTAGACAGGAATCATCCTGCAAGGTTTTGGTCTCATGAATATTCATAAAAAACATTTCAGTGCTGCTGCTGAGTCACAGACCATGTATACTTCTGTGACTCTTTAGCATCTAACACTTCTGTGCTAAACAGACTGAAAGAAAATGACAGATAAAATAGCATATCTACACTTGTGCTCCTAAAACCATGTGGGAACGGTGCTGTCTCCATGATGCTTTTTAGTAAACCACAAGAATCTTGATAGCAGGTGTTTCTCTTCACCTAGGTTCCTGTAGGCTGGGAAACCATCCATCTCGTATCTGCTGGAGTTACATGGTGTGTTATTAACCAGAAAAGTAGTTCCCCCTTTCTCCCTGCTATGTCCCAAAGGGACCCTGCAGTGAGGGCAGAATTGCAAATTTGTATTTCTGCAATCCAAGTGATCTACAGAAATCTACCTACTGGGCTGGTGAGTTCACCAGATTCAATTAATATGAAGTTATTTGGATAGAGAGGGATTCCTTAAATGTACTTTCACAAGGAATGCCTTGCACAGGGGTTCAAGGCTGTGTTATGATTTTGAGTACAGGAGCAGCTTCTCTATGCTTTGTTGGTTTAACTGTATTTTTAATGGCAAATGTGTGCTTTTCTGCAGTCGTGACAGGATATGCCAACCTGCAGAACCCAAGAGAGCAGCTTGTGAAAATAATCCCAGGTAAGGAGGGGCCCATAGAGCAGTTACTTGAAGATTGGGGACTGATGTGGCCTCAGCTAGTGCAGACCCTTCCCAAGTGTGGAAGTGGCTCAAAAAACCCCAACCCATTGAGATGTACAGTGTGTGAAGGGCGCTTTTCAAATGACTCTTGATTTCAGTCCAAATCCTGGGCTTGACCTGAGGCTTTGCTGCCCCACTGAGATGTTGTGGGGTAGGATGGTGATGTGAAAAAAACCTGAACCTCATTGTAGTTCCAGGCTGCTCTATCCTGGAAGATGCAGACAGCTCTATAAATAGAGTGCTATCTGCATTACAGGGTCAAGCTGTGGCTTGACAAGCCAGGGCAATGGTCTCTTGAAAGTGTCTCTCCACTGTGTTCACAAAAGGCTCCCCAAACCATCCTGCTGCTCCCTGTCCTGACTACCTGTCGGTACCTTATCTCACTATGGCCTCTCAGTAGGGAATGAGCAACTCCCAGTTTGCCATTAGGCACAGGAGGGTAACCACTAATGTGCTGCAAAACCTCACCCACTTTCCACGGCACACCCCAGCCATAACATTATTATTATTTTTATGTCATTCCTGTGGTATACTTAGGTGGCAATGCTGAGGCAGGAAAGATGCAAGCATGAAACTCCCCCAGGGGTTTCAGAGGTGTAATGAAATGACCCTTTCTGCACATCCACTGGTAACTGTAAAACCAGATTCATCACTTGAATGTTCTTTTTTGAGCTGACAACAACCACCTGAATAGTGCTAGGAAACTCAGTGTCAGAGAAGGCGGATACTCAGGGAGTTCTGGGGAGACGTAGGACCTGTGTATGTCTCATCCTAGGCAGCAAGGGATCTCAGCAAGCACATTGTAAGTTCCTGCATGTTTCTAAAGTTTCACACCTTTGTTTTTGTTAGGCTTGTTTGGGGAAACCAAGAGACAATCTGGACCATCTCTTGTGCTTCTAAGACAGCTCAAATATCCCCAAGATTGGAAGCTCTGGCCAAGCCCAAGCAAGATTTTGGAAATCATCAGTGCAGGTCAGTGATGTCATATCATGTCCTGGAGGCAGTAAGCTCAGAGGATGTTCTTTAATTGGGGAAATGTGCTAGCTCACAGGGGAATGGGAGATGCCATCTCCTTTCCTCCCTGCAGCCCCATAGGTAGCTCCATTCAACTGAGACACACCAAGCTATGCTTGGAACAAAGGCCACCTGTAGCAGGTGAGAAAGTGCTATGGGACCATGCTTACCCTGAGTACTTGATTTCCAAACTGCAGAGAAACGGGATGCTATGTTTTGATGCCTTTTTATTTCCTCATATCTTCCTCCTGGCTGTGGGAAGGGCTTCTGCAACATGTGGTAGTTGCTGGTCTGATTAGAATTGTAGGAGCCAGACTTGATCACAGATTCCAAGCACATGGGAGTATGTTCTCCTGCTGTAACAAGAAGAACCCAAACTCAACATCTCTGCTTCAGATTGGAAGCAGAGGCATCATCCGCAGTTATGCCTTGATGGAAATGTGTGTGTGTGTGTCACACTCTTTATCCCTAGAGTATTCCCTGTCTGTATTGGAGCTGATGCCCCAGTCTGAATCCTCTTGAAGCCTAGTCTAAATCTAGAGGAAAGAGGTTAGGAAGTGCTATGAATGGAGGAACCTGCTGACTGGAAATAGTCCAGGTTTCTTGCCTTGAGTCAAACCTCTGCTATCACTACATGGTGAAAAACTAGCGTGTGTATGGGAATAGGAGTGAAAATTTATGTGAAAGATGTAAAATTCCGTTGTGCTGGGTGATGTTGCATTGCCTGAATCAACTCATCTGTTGGCCTGTTATGGGGGATGAAGCTTCTTTGGAGACAGGATGATAATTGCTAATCTGTAAGAAATGACAATGGGGATTGAACAATATTGCACTCCTGGCTTCCTTCTACATGGAGTGATGTCAAGATGTATGTCTGTAGTTTTCTATCTACCAGTATCATCAGTCCAGGGGACTACTGTGTTCCTGAGAGCTTCTACCTCTGACTAATGGTGATGATCTAGCAGCCCTTACTGCCTTTCTGCTCGCCTCTTTCCTGGTGATGACAGATACCTTCCATCAGTGGAGGCTAATGGAAAGCTCACCGAGTGTGCACTGGCAAGCCTGGGGAGACCCCAGGGTGAAAGGAACTGCAAGAGCCTGAGGTGCTGTTAAGCCATTGAAACAAAATCAGTCTAAATTGGCAGAGCTAAACAACAGTGATGCTGCCAGTTTTGTGTTGTGGAGTGGCTTCTTGAAATGATCAGTCAAAAGCCTAGACTTTGAAAGCAATGCAGTAAAGGTGCTTAAAAGAAAACTCTGCACATACAAACACCATTTATCTTTAAATTCAGGAAATCTCAAGTGTAAGTGCCCATTGGTTAATGACTTTTCCACGTGCACTGGTGTCAATAGTAGCACAGGGAGCACTCATGGATGTTTAACCAGACTGAGAACACGATCTGCCGGCATCATGTTCTCTGTCAGTTTTCTTCTGCTAACTCTTCTGTCCTGTTCCTCAAGACCCCTCTTCTTGTACAGCTGCGGACGGGAATCAACAATCTGGGAGCGTCATCTGCTAGTGAATTTTGACTTCCCTACTCATCGGTTGCTGAAGTTGTCTGAACCTAAAAAACACCAGGCTGCTTACCTGCAGCAAAGGTGAGAGGTCAGAAAGCCTGTAGGGTTTTATACGTAAACCTTTGGGTCTTGTATCATTAGTGCAGGTCCAAATAAATACAGGAATGGAGAATGGATATAACAGAGGGTGAAGTGCAGAGTGGGAACTCTGCTGGGTTTAGAACCTCTGGACTTTCTCGTGAGATGAGTGGGTTCTACCATGGAAATGGCCACAAGACAAGGCTGCATTCTGCTGCTGCAAAATTGAGGCGTAACTATCCCAGCTGCAGCCTGGTTTAACCAGTGGTGAGGAATATCTATGAGTGATGTGCCATGACTTTCTGCTTCTAGACCTCTCCAGTCCCCTCAGTGGCGTGTGTCACCAGCTGCACTAAGGTATAAGGCCTCTCCACGAATCCAGGAGCTTGCCCAGCCAAAGGTGCTGCACCCAGAGTTCCTGCCAGCCAGAGAGGTGAGGAGGTAGTTGACTCAAATTTGGAAGGGATAGTAGCACAGCAAGCTGTCCTGGGTTTTTTTCACCCTGTAATCCTGCTCCTGGATGTACCCAGTGTGTACTGTGGAGGGGAGAAGCATTCTGTTTCCGTATAAATATCAGAAGGAACTTCTTCATGGTGAGGGTAACAGAGCATTGGAACAGGCTGCCCATGGGGCTTGTGGAATCTCCTTCTCTGGAGACATTCAAGACCTGCCTGGATGTGTTCCTGTGCAACTTGGTCTTGGTGATCCTGCTGTGGCAGAGGGATTGGGACTAGATGATCTTCCGAGGTCCCTTCTGATTCCTAATGATTCTATGGTTCTGCTGGGGTTTGTCATACTGAGAGAAACTGTTTTTTTGGAGTGAGATGCCGTCTTTGAAAATCTCCCTGCTGAGAGAAAGAAAAGAGCCAGGCATAAGCCTAGAATAGCAGTAGAGCCAAGGGACACATCTGATCTGCATCTCCTGATAAAGCATACTGGGAAAGTGGAGAAACCTCATGAGAATGGCCTGTTTAGCTCCTGTAGAGTACAGTCATGCTTGCAGATGAGCAGCTGTGCTCCTGTCTTGGTATACATGGGGCATAAGCCTGCAACCACTGTGTTCTCCCAGAGCCCTAATTTAGACACATGTTTCTGAAGTTGCTCCTTTTAGGCAGGTCATTGCTTTGGCAATGGGGTGAAAGGACTTGGGGCAATCTCAGATTATGTTTGTCTCCAGGGCAAAGCGGGGATTTCTGGCTGCAGTCTCTGAACTGGGGAATAAGGGAGGGTGTGCTGGAGCAGGTCTTGGCAGGGGAAGAAGTTTTATACTGGAGCAGTAACCACTTTTTCTGTACGAATGCAGTGAACTACACCAGCACTTTCACACTAAAATCTGAGTGTCTTTCCTTAGCAGGGAAATTATTTGATTCAGCCATGGAAAAAACTACTCTGGAAGAAATTTCTGTGCATTTCTGCCTAGCTCCACAGACTGTCCTCTCCTCTCCTGCCTTCATAGGCACCAGCTCAGAAAAAGAGTAAAAATGTGCAAGACATACAAGTCCCAGTAGCACTAGAATTACCTTATAGTTCATGTGAAAGAAAAATAATGGGTGCTGGGAACGTAAGAGTGCTTGCTCTTGTGTTCTGCATAGTAAGAGTGTGGTTGCTGTGGATTAGCTCTGTGTCTGCAAATCCCTTGCACATTCTGAATCCATGCAGGTGCCAACACGCGTTACAAGTGCTGTCGCCATGGCTAGAGCATCTTCATGGTTACAGCATCTCGCAGAGCCCCGGGTCAGAACAGCAACCTGCTGCTATGAGCACAGCTGTCTTGAATCTGTCATTCGTCCGGTAAGGCAGCATCACCAAGGACCGTGCATGGCAGGGACTCTGGACAGAGGAGAGGGCATAGGTGCTCTCTGGTGGCTCTCTTCATGATAACCCTGTGTGAGGCAGACATAGCTGCTTCCTGGGCTGGAAAGCAGGACTCATCCTTCATTCAGTGCATTAATTGACTCTGAGCAGACTTACTCAGAAAAAATATCTATGCCTAGTCTTCTTCTGAGAGGATGGGGAGAGATAGACACGTGTCTAATTGCAATCTCTAGTACTGGGGGATGGGTTGCTCAAAGGGCTGTGACTCAGAGGAATGCTGGAGGGCAGGTTGTGGGATTGGCCAGACTGTGATTTCTCTTTCTACAGCTTGTCTGATGCCAGACACAGCTGTGGACAGGATGATGATCCAACCTGTGTGTGGTCAGTACCGGTCACCCGGCTGTGGACCGGGATAGGACAGGTTACGGGCACCTGTTAGGATCTTCCTTCCCATTCTTCTACAGGTTTCCAAGTTGGCTCAGCAGGCAATTGCAAGCCCTCGGACCCTGGAGCTGGCTAGTGCAAAAAGATTGCATCCTAACTATGTGCCCCTGCGGAATGCTAAATGGCCAGTGTCAAAGGCTGCAAAGCAGGCAGTGGCCACACCAAGGCTTGTGGAACTGGCCCAGCCTTGCAAACGGTAGGTGCTACTTCCCTACCATGGGGGGAAATGATGAGCTGTCAGCCCATTTTGTGCAGGCTGTAGCACCGTGTTCATTTGGGTTTGGCCAGTGTGATTAAGTTGCTTCTATGAGGAGTGGCTGTGGGAGCTGAAGCTTTTTCTTCTGAAGAAAAGAAGGCTGAAGGGAAACCTTATCACTGTCTACAACTACCTGAAAGGAGGTTGTAGAGTGAAATGTGTTTGTCTCTTCTCACAAATAACAAGTGATAGGACAGGAGGAAATGGCCTCAAGTTGCTCCAGGAAAAGTTTAGATATGACATTAGGACAAATTTCTTTATTGAAAGGGTTATCAGGCCTTGGAACAGGCTGTCCAGGAAGATGGTTGAATCACCATCCCTGGATGTGTTTAAAAGTCTTGTAGATATGGAACCTAGGGACATGATTTAGTGAAGCCTTTGGTACAGTTAGGTTAATGTTTGAACTAGATGATCTGAAAAATCTTTTCCAACCTAAATGATTCCATTTCCAAAATGGGTGGGTTTTGTGTGGCTGGATGTGCTAGTGCAGCATGGATTAATTGCCCAGCATGACGCAAGTGACCTCAACCTGGATGGGAGGTTTAAGAGAGTGAGGGAATGCCCTGCTGTAGTGGCTGTGACAGCTTCAGCCAGAGACAGGTTGTCACTTGCGTCCTGGTGACAGCAGCAGAAGGATGTGTACCGTTGTTCTTCCTTGACAGGAAAGGGCAGGACTCAGGTGGAGACAGCTTTGAGAGCTGACCTTGCTTCAGTATGAACTGACCAGCTCTGTCCTCACTCCCCCAGGCCTTCTAGGGGCTTATCTCTGTTCAACCCAGATGCATTCACAGTGAAGGAGACGGCTAAGAAGGCAGTTTGCTCTGCTCGGATTCGAGAGCTGGCTCAGCCAGTTAAGCACTGAGCTCCCTCCGAAACACAGCCTGCTGCTGCTGCCAGCTGCCCCCATCACCCCTTGGAGCATCACCTTCTTCAGGCTGTGCAGCAGCCAGAAAACAACAGGAGAGCACCCAGCTGTCTTATAATTTCTTATGAGCGTTCACTTTTACTGGGCTTTTCTGTGAAGTTAAATAAAGTGGTGAGTCCTTCAGTATGAAGTAGTGACCAGGGGAAACAAGTAGGATTTGAACTAAAGTGGGAACTCTTTCCCTGTAGAATGGGTTATGTTTACCACTCTTCAGTTTTTTTTCTGCAATAGCTAAAGTGGTGATACAACAGCTGCGGGGGAAAGTCATTTTACATACAGAAGTGTGGCAAACGAAAACTAACAGCACATGTTGGGTTGATGCGGCACAACTCCTGACCTTGGGTTTCAAAATCTTTGCTAACATTTAGAGATCTTCTTAATGACGCTCAAAGTCTTGGGCTTGTGATGGAAGTAGAGACACAAAAGGCATCAAGTTTTTAGATCCAGGGCTGGATTTGATAAGGTACAAAGCTTGAGCACAGGCTTTGGAAATGCTAGGGTGGCTTGTGCGTTGAGCTGGCTGGGATTTGTGGCTGATTTCTCTCTGGAGAACAGGCAGATCCAGTGCTTTACCATGTATGTGTGATACAAGTTACATAGTTGGGTTAAATCTCTGTGGTTCAGATTTTCAGTTGTGTGGCCCTGGGCAAAATAGTGAAGCTCTACATTGGGACTTTTGGAGCCTGGCTCAAACAAAGTTCCCCTCAGTGTAAGGAAGACGACACATTGCAAAGACTAAGAAGTAATCAGGCCTTTATGCCAGACTCTGCAGAGCAAACTCCAAGGTCTACTTGGGTCTGAAGGTGAGTCAGATTGGCAACTGGATTGCAGGGGAACAACACAGCCTGTGTGGGACATGGCCCAGAAAGATTACTTTTGTCTGTTTCCTGTGAGTCTGGTGTGCTTTGCACTGGCAGTCAAACTAGCAGTGGGCTGGTGGTACTGAGACAAGAGAGATGCTCTCTATCAAGGAACAAAGCCATCAATGAAAACATGTTAGTTTCTGTACCAATGTGCCTTAATCTTCCGTGTGTTAAGCTGGTTCTCCTTCCAAAGGAGTAGAGGCAGGTGACCACAAACCAGAACAGGATTAATCAGAGGATCCACTAACTGGTTCAGTAATCCACTAAGCAGAGAATTTCTGATCCATTTTAGCAAAGTAAGGTCACTTGGCAGTGATTCTGGTTATTTTTTAGCTCATGCATTGTTCAGTACTAGGATGGATGAGAGTCTGAGTTTGTACATGAGCTCCAGCACAACTGCATCCCTCAGGCTTGATAATGGTCAGAAGGAGACTGAGATTTACTCCCACACCCTAGGCAGGAAATATCAATGCCACTAGCCTCTGCCAACCTGGGGGCATGGGGTATGTGTGGGGACCTGCGTTTGCCCTAGAGAAGAAGGTGGCCCATGTCTGTGGGCTGTCCTTGTAATAAGAGGGAAAACCTACAGTGCACACTGAGGCTGTCTTAGAGGAGTGTTGCACTCCCACAGAAAGGAGCCTTCCTGCTGTCATTGGGGTAGGCAGTACAGAGATGTAACACAGCTCCTCATCAGAAAATGTAGGGTTTTTATTAATGCATTGGAAAAAAAAAGACCAGTTCTTTCCCTTTGGTTACATTTAACAGAAACATGAGAAACGCATTCAAGGCTTGGTTGGATTATGATGTAAATGCTTGGTTTGCCAATATCCAGAGCTGACTCAAGCATCTTGAGCTAACCAAGGTCACTCGAACAACGCATCTTGTTTTCCAGGTGCCATCTTCTCTGGGTGATCAGTATATTAAGGTTAGCACACATATTTTCTCTCTGAAGATGATAAGGATATATTTTACCCTCTTCTATGTTTGCACCTTTCATGGCAGCTTTTCTGCTAGCTTAGGACAAGGGCTTGAGATTGCCTTGCCCTGTGCAGTTGCTGTTAGTGGACAAGAATGGTCGGACACGTTATGCAACTATCAGAAGCTGTATACGCGCACATATGCATGCATATATACTTTTTTCCTGGGTATATACATTTTAAATAACACTTAAATAGCAGGTTATTACTTTGTGTCTCAAAACATATTGCAACAGGAGAAACCCAAGGAAACCCCATTCTGAAGAGCTTCACCATTGTTTACAGCAGGCTTGGGCATCAGAAGAGAATTTTCTAGTCCCTGACGGACCCACTTTCTGAGGGCAGCCCTTCAGACTTCCTCCACTCTGCCAGGCGCTGCTTGAACCATTTCTAGAGAGAAGAAATCAAAGATTGAGGGCACTGGGCTGACCAAACCCTCAGAATAACCTTGCTAAAGGTGAAGACACGTTCAGCACATAGGACCAGGGGAATAAAAACTCATGGTACTTCTCTCTTGTTGTAGCAAGGTGCTGTGCTGTTCCTGGGCAGTATGGACAGTAGGTCAACCACCTGTGACAGAATGGCCTTGTAACCAATGTATGCAAATCTTTCAAACTAATTTCTTTTGCTTATTTCAAACATCGACATCATAGATGAGTCCTCATTTTATTGCTGTAAGTCCAGGTTTCTCTTGCAAGCACTTAAAAAATGTGTTAAAATTGATCGTAGACCAAGGGGAATATGGTTGACTACATTATTCTGTAGTAACTTTGCTACTCTAAGGCAACTGCCAGAACTGTTGATGTGACTTCAGCATACCCCTAGTTTCAGATGTTAGGTAGGATGCAGCTGTATAAAGCCACACTACCTCTAAGAACAGAGATGTAACTGTGCCGGAAGCACAGCTCAAGCTCTTGTTTGGGAACATGCCTGTGATTGGCTTTGTTGCTTCTTGGTTTGTTGCTATATTAGCTCATGGCTATTTTTGAAACTATTGTGGTGCGTTATGATACAACCAGGGTGTGCTCTGCAAGTGGTTCTCACATTAGCACTGCCTTGGACCACATCCAGTCAGATGATTGCCTGCCTTGCCTCCTCCCACAAAATTCACTTCCTGTCCTAAACTGTCATCTCCTGTTGACTCAGTACCACTTTTTTACTAAATTTTTAATTAAAATAGCTACTATATATAGCCAATAAAGCACTCCAGATGACAGGAGCAATGATTCCCTGTGACATACACAATGCAGGCATTTTGCAGCTCACCATCCTGGTCATGATCCTGTCCCTAACACAACCTTCATTTCCAGATCTCTAAGAGCACTCTCATTTGTAGAAAAATATGATTTCAGAAAGATTTAAAGACACATTTGGAGGAGTTCTGGGCACATATGGCCTGTGTTGGCAAGTTGCTTTATAAAACATTAAAAATGAAGCAGCACCATTTCAAAGGTTTCAGGGCTACTGACCCCTTGCTGCCTCAAATATGCAGTGGTACCTGCCTGTCACCAAAACACAGTGGAAGAAGGGTTTCCTTTCCACTCCAGCCAAGGATTATCAGTGCAATAGATGTTATGCCAGCACTGTTCCCTGGGACAGGCTAAATGCTGGCACTGCTTGCCCAGCTCTGGTAGCCCTTTGGCTTTGTCCAGGGAGAGCCAGGGTTGGGAGATCTCTGCAAAATGTCACTGACATTTCCATGGTTGGATTTCTTTTCTATACCCATCAGCACTTCTCTGGGTCTAGCAGCTTACAAAACACCTGCATCAAAACCAGCTGCACAACAGACAGAATGAATGGGCAGGAAGCCGCTTGTTTCTGAAGCCCTTGGCAGCCCACAGGTAGCCAGATGGAGCGTAGGACTCAGTGGAAGTCTGAGACAGCAAGCCTGTCCTTGCGGAGGAACATTTGGAGGCCTCCATGTCCCCTGGAGAGGCTGACAGACTTGCTGATGTGTGGGCTTGGGGATGCTGCAGTAGCTAATTGCAGTGGGAGGGGAGCATGCACAGCATGAGCATGTCTCACAGCACATCCTGTGTAAGCCTGCAGTGGTTTGGGTGCCCAAGACTTGAAATGTGATGGAAGGAAAGGACAACATTCAAGGGTTGTATATTCAGGGTTCCACAGCCAGCCAGCAGCCCCCAGTTCTGTGTGGGGAAAGCACTAGCATGGCCTGCAAGCCCAGGCTGGGGATGGGGCTCTGGGACAGGGGAGATGCAGGGATCACAGTCAGGCACAGTACTGCTGTGTGGGCTGCCATCGCTATGGGATGAAAGGGCTGCAATTATAGGGAAAGGGTCTTTGGTAATGCAGGCTGGAAATGAGGTACAAGGAAGTATCATGGTGCAGTAGAGCTCTGTGGGTGTGATGTGAGGTTAGGGGTATGTTGAGGAGTTGCAGAGGAAACTTGTGGGTGCAGTAAGGAGTTTGCAGGGTGCAGAGAGGTGCAGGGAGTTTAAGTGGGGAGCTTTTGGGACACAGAAGTGCACAGGGGGTATGGAAGAGCAGAAATGCAGGGAGGGAAGCAGGAAATGTGGGGAGACAGAAGGGTGCTAGAGATGTGGTAAGAGCTGGCAACAGGACAGGCAGGAGATGTGGGAGGAACATGTGGGGTAGGGAGGTGGTCAGGGGGAGCAGGGAGCAGGGCTGGTGCCAAGGAAAGGGCAAGGGTCACACACACTCACCAGGGTCTGCTCCTCAGAGAGGCCAGTCTCAGCTGCAATGAGGCACAGTGTGGTGGGGTCAGGATGCTTGTTCACCTTGCAGAAGTTGTACTCCAGGATCTCAAGCTGCTCTTCGGTAGGAATCACTGGCTTCTCTGTGGCCATCTCCTCTTGGGACAGGACTATGGGGCCAGGCACTGTGGAGATGGGTCAGTGTCATCATGCAAACGGGGTGGTAAGTGGGGCCACACTTGCTGAGCCCCAGATTTGCAATCCCTGACCCCACCAGTTCCCCCCTCTCCACTGGTCTGTGACCGCAGCAGGGCACAAGTTCCCTGATTAAAGCATGCTGGGCTGCTCAGCCAGGAACCCCAGCTCTCCAGCAGCTCTTGCCTCAGTTTCCTCACTGTTGCAGCTGCAGGACAGCAGTGCCCAACTGGGCTGTCTCACCATCCCCAGTGAGCGGGAAGCTTCAGCCCGTGCCCTGCTCAGCGCAGTCCTCTCTGCTGAGCACCCTGCTGCAGCTTTATTTATAGGCAGCGTGACTCCCGCAGGGACGATTCCTGTTCATAGCCATATTTAGGTATGGGCGTCGCTTGGGAGTGATGTAAGAGCAACGGGCACATCGAGGGGGTTAATTTAAAGACATTGGTTAAAAAAAGCCCCTCTGAGAGAGTGGGCAGCGTCTTGCATCCAGTCTCGTGGTCAGTGGGTTTTTTTAAACTATAATGAAGGCAAGCTACTTCCAAATCCTCTGGCTTGTGATTCCTCTGCACTAGCTTGGGAATCACAAGCCAGAGGATCTGGGCCTTTGGGGAGCTTGGACCCTTCAATCACCCAGTTTTCCCTCCCAGTCAGTGTTCTGGCCCTCCTAGCTCTATGGCAAGTTGTCACACAAAGCTGGCGATGAGCAGCAACATATTTTACTAATATGTAAAGTTTATAGGGGAGGCCTTAAGGAAAAATGGAGAGGGACTTTTTATAAGGGACTCTAGTGACAGAACAAGGAGTAACAGTTTCAAACCGGAAGAGTGTAGATTTAGATTAGATCTCAGGAAGAAATGCCTCACTGTGAGGGTGGTGAGATACTGAAACAGGTGGCCCAGAGAAGTTGTGGATGTTCCTTCCCTGGAACAGTTCAACCATACATTGGATGGAGCCCTGGGCAACCTAGTCTGGTGAGGGGTGTCCCTGCTCATGGCTGGGGGGCTGGAATTAGGTGATCACTAAGGTCCTGTCCAACCTAAGGCATTCTATGATTCCATGGTTATCAGGCATAGGCATAAACCCCTCGTGTTTTTTGTGAACACAGATGAACTGTTGCTTTGTTTTTTGGTGTATAAGTGAAGGGTCAGTCCCCAGGTGACTGTACCCCACATGCACATACTTTGCCCAAGCAATCACTACTCTGGCTGTGCTCAGTGCCAGATGCCTTTGGCAATGGCAGAAGTGAGGAGCTCTCATTCTCCTCCAGAATAACATTTGTCCCACTTGTGCTTTACACAAATCTCTGTAACACTTGGCACAAAAGCACGAGCAAAACAACTGTCTTGGGTAAGTCCCAAACCTCTCTTGTGCGGGGCTCCAGGTTTGCTCCCATATGGCAGAGGGTCCTGCCAGTTTGGTCAACTAAAACATGAGGTGTTGCCCCCACAAAACAAACAAGAGTCCCTCAACACTAAATCATTTTGGTGTTTCCGAAACCAGGCTGTGGGGTGTTGGCAGGGGAGGAGCTGGGTGCAAAAATGTGGCCTTTCTTGATCAGCATCCCTGCTGTCCATGTTGCTTGGCTGGTCTCTACCAGGTGGGCTGGTTGGTGTTTCCAAGGACTTGGCAGCCCTCCGAGACCTGCCTCACCTCCACCTTGCAGTCTGTCTTCTTCTTCCCTTTGTCTTTGGGATGTAACCCAGGAACCTCCATCATGCTGCACCCCTAGTTCATAACTTTAGACCCAGATGCTTTCCTGGTTGACAGATAAGTCAATACACTCAGTATCCTATGGTGCGCTGATTGCCCTCACCTGCTGGCATCACTTTGGTTATGGGGTTCAGACACAAACCTGCCTTGCAACAAGACAGCTCTGCAATTCATGAGAGGCTGGAGAGATCCTGTACTTTGAGCTTCACCTCAGAAAACAAAGGCTACACTGAACCTTGTCTGCAAGAGGTGCTTTGGTTATTAAAATGATCCACTGGTATTTGAGTAGGGGCTTATAAATAGACTGTGCCTGGTTGTGAAATAGCCCTCTCTGCTTGAATCACTTGGGAAATACCAATCGTAACACAGTGGATTTTATAAGGCTGGAGCTCCTCTGAGCGTGATGGGGACAGCATCATTCACCACCCTTAGATGCTGTGGGGAAAGACTACCTTTACCTTTAACCCCAGTCGCTACAGGCCAAACTGGCCTTGTCTACAGAGTGCTGTGATCATGGGTGGGCAGCAACAGCTGTCTGGGCTTTCCTGAGGTTAGCTTGGTTCAGAGGTATCCATATAGGAAGAGGGCATACAAAGTTCAGTTTCTTGTGTATGTGAGCTGGTTGGGGGAAGGTAAATACTGCTCACCTACCTTGGGCATTTGGAGACCTCAGGGAAAGGTGTAGAGGGGGTAGGAGATCCCTTGGACTTAAGTTGCTGCTTCTCCAGCACAGTGGCTGACAGGTTTTCCATGGTGTCGAAGTGTAGATGAGGCCAAGCTCAGGCTACAAGTCCTTCCTGTTGTCCTTAGTCAGCATCCCACTGAGCTACTTGCCCTTCTAGAAAGCCCAGTAACCACAGGGCTCCTCATCATCTCTGGATCATGCATCCTAGCCTAAGCCACCAGCAGCAACATGTCCTGGTAGTTCATAAATCATTGTTCGTAGTGCATTAGTGTACATTAACATGTGAGCATCAATTTGCATAGGGAACGCGTGCTTCATCTTTCATGTTTCATCTGCACAGCTGTTTCTGTTTCTGATAATCTCCAGGTTCCTGAGGCTTTTTCCCCGCAGGACACAGTATCTTCTACCTGCTTGCAGCTCAGGGTGCCCCAGCATGCAGGATGCAATGTCTGATGGTTTGTTGTTTTTTTTCCTTGTCTTCCCTCTAACCCTGCTCTGGACAATGAGCAGTTCCTACCTCTCAAGACTGTGAGATGGCTTCCAGGACTAGGTCAAAACCCTGGGGGATCCTGGAAGGCTCTGCAGCTCTTTCCACATCTCTTCACTGGGCCCTGGAGGTTTTCTGCAACCTTGTGGTTCTGTGAGGCATGTGGCACCTCTTGGGTGCTAAAACATGAGGTTGTATGACAGGACTTGGGTGTACCAGAAATGCCTAAATATCCTGATTGAGAGTGTCTAGACTGCTGCTCACGTATTTGTTACTTAAATAAAGCCCTTTAAACACAGACCTGGAGTCCAAGCTTCAGGCTGCACAGGACCTCTCCTGTGTTCAGAAGTGGTCATTTTCTTGCTTAAATTTCTTCAAACCTGGTGATAACATATTGTTCTGCTCAGCTGCTGAAAAGCACCACTACTCACTGCTTCTTTTCAGCCTAAGTTTTTGCTGGCATTGGAGCAAAATGGCTATTTCAGTGCCAAGGATGTAAAGCATCTATTTGATTTTTAGAAAGTTGTGGGGGCCTGTGGTTGCCATTCAGCTGTGTGAGTGGTCCCATGGGCACTGCTGTCTGCCCTGGGCAGCACAGGGATAAGAATTTAGTGGCAGAGGGTTGATTAGTCACCCAGGCAGAAATGACAATGCCAGACACACTGCTACAGTGAAACCACAGCACTGATGACACCTGCTTTGTCCTACCTGTCAAGCTAAAGAGCTTTGGGAATTTCATTCTTGCCTGACTAAAGACATCTAAAGCCTGTCTTGGCTTTACAGGGAGCAATTTGAGAACAGCCACCAGCTGAACCTTGCAAGGAGTTCACTGGTTGCCTGGGCTGTAGGTGGCTTCAGTTAGCGTTGCTGTGCCCAGAAAGGCTGTGCAGGCAGCATCAGATGCTTTTAATGTGGTTGATGAGGCATTCAAATGCACCTCCAGGGCTATTTTGGAGTGAGCAGACAAAAGGCAATGGTTGATGGTCACAAGCTGCAGCAAGAAAGTCTTGCTAGATACTAGGGGGAAAAAAAATCTTCAGTGTGGAGGGGTCTAACAGAGGGACAGGGACACCTTCACCCTTGGTGATCTCAAAATCAGCTAGACAAAGCCCTGAGTGACCTGACATAGATGGGAGCTAGGAACAGCAGGATGGAAAGAGATCTCCCTCCTCGGTTATACTGCCCATGTGATGGAGGTGCACCCAGCTCACCAGAGAGAAGCCCTGGGGTTACTAGCAGAACTTCCAGCTTTAAGACAGGAGAGATCATCCCTGATGCACTGCCAGTGCATCAGCATTTACTACTGACACAAAGCAGCCACTTTTCCAGAAAAGACATGATCTCTATTTGCTCAGCTTTGCTTTTTTGAAAAGCAGACACAATAGCTGGCTGGCCACATAGTTTTTCAGTGATCTACTACAACTGAAGCTCCTGGAAAACTCACTAGTAGCTTCTGCCCCACTGATGGGGCCCAATAGCCCCTGCTGCGTTTCTTGACCAGTTCCCCCGTTCTCTCCCCACGGTCAGGGCTGAGATACAACTGAAGACACCTGTATCCGATTTTAGCTCACAGCTATTTCCTGCTACTCCGGGGATCAAAACAGCAGTTCTGTATGTAAAGGATCTCTTCTGCCCTCCCTGGTGATCTGCTACAGACCGACATCCTGTCCCTAGCTTTGCTCAGTCTCCTGCTGTAGTGTGGCTGGGGATGACATCAGCCTGTATAGTGCACAGGGTAAGTTGGGACAGAGGCTTTGAAAATAAAACAGACCCTGCCATAAATAAGGAAAACCCACTTGTCATGCATCCTGTAAACTACCCCTTCAGGTTTTAGTAGATAATATTAGACTGGAACAAAGCAAACAAGAGCCCAGCAGCTGCTGAAGCAGAGTCAGGTCCCGGTGGTAGCTCAGCTTTGGATCTTAGAGCGCCCCTCTTTCTGCCCCGGGCACGGAGCTTTCCCACCACAGGTCTGCTGGCTGCTGCACCAAGCTCCCCAGAATCACTAAGCGTAGGTCAGCCCTGCCGTCCTCCCGCTGCCCCAACTCCCCAACGGCACATCCAGCTCAAAGCCTGCGCTTACCTGGAGCTGATAGGGATCCGGGCTGCTTTAAAATAAGAAACCCGCGGGTCCTCTCGTCGCTGCTTAAATATCCGCGTGTGCGGGCTACAGGCGGGGACCTGAAAAACCTGCCGCAAATCACAGGAGGTGCTGGGGCGCTCAGGCACTCTGGGGCTGGTAATTCAGGTTTGGCACCTGCTCCTCTCGGCGGAGGCGCTACGGGACTCCTCGGACGCTCTGCGTTGGGGATCGGCGCTCGGCGGACACCTCCTGGATCCGATGCTGCTGCTGCATGCAGCCCAAGAGCAACCTCCCAAAGACCTACATTCCCCTCTGTTAAAGTGCCTAAGAGCTGCAGTGTCCAGTGGGGTTGGTTGGAACCACTGGGCAGCAACTTCGAAAAAGGCACCTCGTTCAGTGGGGTGCAGCGGGGAGGAGCTGAATTTCCTCTAGGCTAGCAGACAGTTGGAAGGGGATGCTGGAAAATCAGAGGGCCTGGAGAAAGGGCTCATGACGAACTAAACACGGGTTGCAGTGTCTGAGATTATCTGCCAGAGTGAAAGGAAAATTGGTACTGTGTGCAAAACGTTGTGGAGCTGGAGCCATGGGCAAGGAGTCCTTCTCTCAGGGAGAAATGGCTGGACAAACCCAGGCAAAAAACCTACCATATGTTTAGTAATGAACCAAAACTGTCCTGAAGATTGAGTGGTTTTGTAAGGGGTGGGGACACACACAATGATGAACCATGGGCCAAGGCACGGGAACTGTGAAGAAAACTGTGCCAAAAGGCAGGCAGACCTGTGCCAGTTTTCCTAGCAGGATAATGTTGATCAGTCAGGAGTTCTTTTCCTACAGGGATATCTTGCTTGATAAACCAAGTGGTGCTGTTCAGTGGCTGCCACAGGAGGTTTTTTGGGAGAAAACTTTGGGAGAAGGCCTGATCCTGCATGCCTTGGTTAGGCAGCTGGCCAAGGGGATATGTCCTGTTTATCATTGGTGCTAAGCAACTGGAGGATGGGTAGTGATGAGTGGGGAAAAGCAGGATGCTATACATGTCTGATAGAATGGCTCCAGCAGCAATCACTGGAGGGATTGGTATGCATTCAATGGGGCCGAAGCCAATCCCTGCAGCAGGACACAACCCAAGGTGTCTAAACCAGTGTGGGAGATCCAGGCAGAGGCACTGAATTACATAATGCAAAATACTTCTGAGAGCTCTGGTGGGTATTCCTGCTTAGCTGCCCCATGCCTGTGCTCTGCACTGACACTTGCTCCTGGCCACCCTTGGAGACAGGACAGAAGTGAAGATACACTGGCTAAGAGTTTGTTTTGTTTGTATGCTGTCTTTTATTTTCTTCCATGCATGTGCCCCAAGCATTGCAAAATGGGAGCAACCTAGCCTGCAGGAGCAGGATCTGCTCCTCTCTTCCCTTCTTCATTACTGTCAGCAGAGAGAAAGTCTTTAATATGGAAAATACCTTTTACCATGGCCTGTGAACCCAGCTAAGACTTGCAGTGGGAGCGCTGGCAGTGACATGTATCAGGCTGAGACATGACACTGAAATGGCTTCAGATCTGTTGGGAGTCCTGCAGTGACAGTGTGAAAGTCATGTCGTGAATCTGTCCACTGGCTGGCAGTTGATAATGCTTTTCTGATCCCAAAGTCCTTTACATCCTGTTTCTTTTCCTAGGAGAGGATCAAAGTACTTGTCTTGGGTTATAGAAGCAAGAAGTTTGTATTCAATTTTCATCTGTTGAAAAGCAATTGAGAAGCTGTATGGTTTTGTTTTGGTAACTTCAGGAGGGTGGGGGAGTGAATGCCTCCGTAGGGGCTCAATTGTTAAAACCAGGCGGGGTTAAATATCGTTAAGTACCCCCTGATGACCCCCATCTCCTGCCCATTGTGAGAGACAGGACAGCTGATCTCCCCGTGCCAAGCTGCATGTACGGGGACTAAAGAAAAGGAGGGGGGTTTCGGCTTCTCGGCAAGAAGTCTCGCTCTCGACTGGACTCGCTCCCTGCCGCCGCTCTTCNGCCGCCGAGGAACTCCCACCACTGCACCTGCCGCCGATCCCGGAGAGACTGAATTGGGACAGGTTTTATTTTGCTCTGTCGGGATCCCTAGGACACTTTATATTCTGACTGGTTGTTTGGGGTGTACGGTTGGGTTATTTCCTTAGTGTTCTTAATAAATAATTGTTGTTCCTTTTCCCAAATCTCTTGCCTGAAGGCCTTTAAATTGAAAGAATTTAATACCTGTCTTCCCAAACCAAGACAGTACTGCAGGAGTTTATGCCTCATCTGGTAAAAGGAGATCCTGGTCCCAGAGGATGTTCTTTTGCCAGGAGAATTAGATTAAAAAGAAACAAATGGCAGGCTACATCCAGGCTCATCTCAGAGTTTTATCCCTGCAGGTGGGAAAGAAATACAGCTGTTGTGGTGTGCATTTAACAATTGTGCATGATATTGTGGCATTGCAGTGAGGAGTAGGTGGCTGTAGCCTCTGTTCAGTATCCCACGCCTCTGGACCCCTCTTGCAGAGACTTGAATATCAGCCAGTGCTATATTGTGGTAATTTTGTTGAGAGCGTTGGACACATAGCTCAAGGCCATCCTGGCGCAATGTTGCCCGTCCAACTCTGCATGAAGACAGAATGGATAAAAGACACAGAAGAGAGCAGGAAAGCAACTATCAAGCCACCAGGAGAGAATAGAGTACAACCCAGATTTTCTGACTTGTTCATATTACCTCCTTTATATCCATGCATCTTTCCTGAATTTTGCCATGTTTTCCTTCCTGAAAAATCAGGCTTTGAACCAAAACCTCTAGTGTGGGTATCAAGCTGAGATTCTTCTCTTTTTCTACATATGTGAGTTAAGAAATATATGCTTTCCAGAGACTCTTTCCCCCCCCCCAGCAATCTATTTGTCAGAGAGAGCAAAACCTTCTCTTCTCCCATGAACACACCAATGCAAAAGAAAATTGCAAAAGCCATCTTCTGTTCTGCTTTATAGTGTCTTTTTCCTAATGTGCTGGTGTTTTCTAGCTACTACCCCCAAAAAAACCCCATGTCTGGAAACCATGGTTTTACATCATGCTTTGGCTTCTATTCAGTCAGACCAGTTTCCTAACCAGCCAGTGCTGTCTCTGGACAACTCTCACAGCTTATTAGGTGAGACTTCTGCGGGCAAAACCCACTTACTCCAGAACAGTGTAAGAGATGGGTTGCCCTGCAGGGTGCAAACAAAATTGTCCTTGTCAGGTATCCTAAAACACAGGAACCTAATTCAGTCATTGATCTTTTGATCAGTTTTTTTTTCCTGGCAGAACAGCAACGAAAGCCAGCAGCACAGCGTGTTCATTCAGATCAGAACTGGTCCAGGCCAGACAGATAGGAATCAAATGTGACTTCCAGTCTTGTCTTTGTCCATGGGATAGAGCTGTGTGGATGGAAACTCTGGTGTTTTATTGCTCCTCCAGTTGTTCCAATTCTTTTCAGAGAACAATGTCATCTCATTGGTATTTTCATGTGCAATCTCTGCCTGGGGTATAGTCTTCCTCCTTCCTCGCCCTCTCACTAACAAGATTGTTTTGAAGTGACTAAACCAGGTGCTGATATGTGCAGTTCCTTGCCAGAAAGCTTTTCAGCAGCTCTGTCCTTACTCGCAGGCAGAGCGTGCCCTGGCATGCCGAGAGCCAGCAGGGCATCATGCATGGGAGCTGCCCACTGTGCCCAGCCCAGGAAAACACAAGCTCTGGCACTGGTGAGAAGCAGCCAAAAGGCTAGAGGAGACATGTATATCTGCTTTCTACTCCTGGAGTGCCAGAGAGATGTGAAGAGGAGTGTGTGCACTTCCAGAGATTCGTATGGCTCTCCATTTCCTAGGAAGCAAGTCAGGGAAATGAGAGGCTGGAAAATGCCTGCTGAAAACTCTTGGTCACAACCTCGAGGCTGAAGCTGCCTGGTTTTGGTAGTCCTGACTCAGATACTTGTATACAAGTCACTGAAGGGACTTTATGCCTTCCTAGAGCACAGATGTGCTCTGCCAGACCCTGGTGACCACCAGTGCCACCGTGACTCAGTCATAAAGGAAAATGATTTCTGAAGTTAACTAACAAATTCTCTTTCAAAAACCTATGCTGCTTCTATAAACGTTTAGGGTTTAGAAAATGAAGCAACTTCTGTGAGACTAGCTAGAAGACTGTAAATCTAAGACATAACCCAAGGCAATCCTGTGCATGGCAATAAGCGGCACAGGCCCATCTGTGAGGCGTCTGCCCACAGAATGGGTTTGTCACAAAATGGTCCACTGTGGAGTCTCCTGCAGCAAACACAATTGGGTTCAATAATCAGGAAAAGAAGGGAGTTGACCTTGCCAAGTAAATGAGATTGACTGTGGATCAGTGACACTAATAAGTACAGACTGAAAGAAACAGCTCCTAACAGAATGTTTATATTGACAAAACTCCTTTCCTACAGCCCTCCTGAGAGCACAAATAAGATTTAAAAGGAAATAAATGCTGCCGCCTAGTGAACAGAGTAGGAATCCACCAGTTCAAGCCCTAATTTGGGAGCAGTTCCCCATAGAGTTCAAATCACAGCTCCCCAGTTAGACCTCTCCTTTCTGCTCTTGCTCTTATTTCTGTGCCACCCAGGACAAACGGAATGGAGACACATGGGTACAGGCTAGAACTGCACCAGTGTCTATGGGAATAGAGAAACCTCTCCTGGGTGACTTTTCGATACATTTCTATATCCCACCTAAGAGAACTTCAGGATTCTCAGTCCTGGAAGTAATTACATGCAGTGCTGAATCCACTCATCTGGACCCCCCAGCACAAGAAGGATGAGTACCTATTAAAGCAAGTGCAGAGGAGGCCATGACAGTGATCAGAGGGCTGGAGCATCTGTCTTACAAGGACAGCCTGGGGGAGATGGGATTGCTCAGCCTGAGGTGGAGAAGGCTCCTGGGAGACCTTACAGCTTGAAAGGGGCCTATAAGAAGACTGGGAAAGAACTATTCAATGGGGCATGTAATGATAAGATGAAGGGTAATGGTTTAAGCTGGAAAATGGTAGATTTAGATTGGACATTGGGAAAAATTCTTTAATCAGAGAGTAATGGATTACTGGAACAGGTTGCCTGGAGAGGTAGTTGAAGCCTCATCCCTGGAGACATTCAAGGTCAGGCTTGATGTGGGTCTGGGCAGTCTGGTCTGTGCCTGAGCATGGCAGTGCTGTGGGAATTGTACTGGGTACCAATTACCTCCTCCAAACCACTGACCTACAGTCAGGACATCTTTTTCTTATCCTATGATCTGTTTTGCATGAGAAAAATGCATATGAGTTCAGTCTATAACTGACTATGGCTTTATTTATAAACACTGGCTTTAATACATTAACAGTTCTTTGTTTAAGCTGGTAAGACAGGCTACACAGAAGGCACATTTAAAGCACTCTTTCTTTCCATTTGGAACCTCTGTCTTTGCAGTTTCGTGAAAAGCAGCTGCCTGCCACATCAGCATTGTCCCATCTTATGAATTTGGACATTCTTATTATTTTCACTGCAAGCAAAAGAAAAACATTTTAGAAGAGAAGCACTACATTTGAATTTAGTGGAGACATTTTACAAAGCAGATTTTCCAATGTGTTTCCCTGCCTTCAGTTAAATGCAGTGATACATCTAATGGCACCAGTCACTGCAAACACCACCATAAAGCAACCGTGATGCAAAGGTCTATGAATCACACACACGGAATGACACACACACAGAGGATGAGTAACTTACCTGAGACAGTCTCACTTCAGGCTTTGTTACCTATAAAAACCTGATAAAGCCATTTGCAAATCTGAGAAGTATCAAGCTACATGACAAATCTCACTATGAGGATTAACACATCCATTACAAAGCAGTGATGACCAGGACAGGCAACCCCACTCTGAGATACTCCTCATGAGTTACAAAAGTGAATATTCAGTATTCCCAGCTATAACTGAATCCAATCTAAGCCATTGAGAAGTATCATGATAAAAGCTTCTCTATTGGATTGATGATTGACAGGACACTGCAGTTCAACAGAGTGGGAATGATCAAAACCCAATAATCTGTCAGTTAATAGGAATGTCAGGGTCAATGTTTTTCTCATGTATAGAAAAAGGATGGTTTGGGTGGTGGTGCAGTGACTACCTGTTTGAAAGGCAGAGCACACACTCATTTGAGTAGGTCTCTCCATCGGTCCCGCAAACTGGGTTGTAGTGTCTTGGACATCCAGGCAGACCATAGTTGTCACAGGCAGGCTAGAGATAAGAGTCATAAGAGTCTTAAGATACACCATTGTAAACAAGTTTCTGATCCACTTGAGGGGTCCTGAAAAACACTCACACACACACACAGAGAATGAAAATCTCCACAGGAACTGGTACAGCATCATCAAGTGCCATGTTTGCATTTGTGCTTTTCTGGGAATTTATCACTGAGGCTTGGCTACCACTGCCTGGTGCAGCTTGAGCTGTGGTGCCAGAACACATGCTGCTACAAAGAGCAGCTCACTCCAATGCCTTGATGTCAGCAGGACACAGGGATGTAAGTCTCTGCAGGACAACTGCAGATCAAGCTGGGAGGAGATGGGAATGACCAGGGTACGTGAATTACACCCCTTGGCATGGAGTTGCCACACAACTCAGCTGTGGGGACGGACCAACTGCTCAGCCCCTGGTGTTCGGTCCAGGGCTCTGAGGAAGGGGCTCCTCTGGGCTGGCATTGTGATAGGCAGGGAGTGCTGAGGCACTGGAACAGGCTACTCAGAGAGGCTGTGGGTGCCCCCACTCTTAATATGTTCATGGCCAAGTTGGATGGGGTCCTAAGCAACCTGGTCTAGTGTGAAGTGGCCCTGCCCATGTCAGAAGGCTTGGAACTAGATGTTCTCTAGTTAAACCCTTCTATAATTGTGTGATGGTTCTTGCCGGTGTGGCAGCAGCACTCACCGGGAAGCTGGCTTCGGCACCGGGAGACAGCAGGAGCCCTGTGGAGAGCAACCGGCATTAACAGGGCCTCGTTCCGCCCAGATCCCCCCTGACCTCCGGCGCCCGCCTTCCCCTTCCATGGCCCGGCTCCCACTCCCTCAGTACTGCCTCGCCCACCACTCCCCCGGCATCCTGCGCCCAGTACCGACGAAGAGGGCGGGCAGCAGCACCAGTACCGGCACCGGCATCGCCATATCAGGAGCAGGGCAACGGCCGCAGCGGCACCGGGCAACGGCCGCAGGGGAGCGCGAGCGGGGACGCGGGCTGGGGCAGGGGCAGGGGCAGGGGCAAGGGCACCGTCAGGAGGAGTTGAAAGAGCATAGTGAGGAGAAGGGAAAGTGCCAGGTGCCAGTCCAGCCTCCCCAGTGCTGAAAGTATTTCGGTTTACTTGTTTAAACTCTGTACACCAAGAGTATCTAACTTTTGCCTTATTCAAATACAACTGCCGAGCCAGGTCTTTAAGAGAGAAATGAAATTATAAACAGAAGAAAAGATTGCCTACAAAACTTCTGTTTTGGCAAGATGGAATAACTTATAGAAAATACCCATTTTCTTCCATAAATTATTAAGAACTGAAGATAAGGAAGAGGATAATTGCACACAGGTCTGGTTAATAGCCTTTGTGTGCTCTGTAACATATGTCAGGTAGAAATGCGGAGTCCCTGCAAAGAAAATTACAAAATTATTTGCAGATCTCTTAGAAGTTATCTTGCTGTTAACATCAGTTGATGAACAAACATGGCAGATAAATCTATTCCTAGTGTATAGACCACACAAAGCAGTATATAAGTAGAAGTTACAGGCTGCAGGGAAGGTCTGTTTCTGCTTTATGCCTAGTGGAATAATTCTTTGTGCTTGGAAGCTCAAATTGATTTGAACGTCAGTCTTTGAAAATAAAAAAATCTGAAAAAGTATGATAAGTCAGAGAGTCTGAAGTTCAGACTTTCTGAACAAAAAAAGTTCAGAAATGGATATAAGAAAGTTCAAAAAACTTCATATTCTTCTGCTGCACCGTGGTTAGATAGTAGCAAGACCTAGAGATTTTATGACTGAAAGGTGTTAAGAACAGCAGAACTGACAGGAATAGTTTTTTTATATATAATCAGTAGTGAGTAGGTCATAGATTAAATAGCCAGTGGTAAAGGTGGGCATCAACAGACTGCAGCAAAAAGAATTTTGTTGAATGTGGCATAGACTGAATATCAAGAAAAGCTTTAAGACAAAGCCTGATCAGTGTCATTGTCTGATGTTCCTTTTGTTATCTGAGTACCCTTGTGGAAAAAACTCAGCTTTCCTATTATTCTTGGTATTCCTTGGAAAGAAAATGTTTTGAAGATTTAGAAATTCTAACATGATAATCACTGGGGATTCCGAAGACTCAGCTAGACAAGGTTACATCTTCACTAATGTACTGTTGGCAGTAGTCCTGTTCTGAGTAGCAGGGTGGGTGAGAAACCCCAGAAATCCCTAACAGCCATCATTGCCATCACTCTATGTCCTTGATCATTAGATCCATTCAGAGCTTTAATCTATTGATTCGTACTGCATTTACTTATGTCATGAGTCCTGAAATCAACATGTATCAGGCATTAGAAATTGAGATTTCCACTGAGAGACAATTCAAAACTCATGCCTGTGCTAGAAAATTTATCAGTGGCATTTTGCAGTAGTTCAATGCCAATAAAGTGCTAGATATGCAGTTTAACAGAGGTAGAAATCTATTTGGTGATACCATTTATTCCTGTTATTTGCAGTGGCATTTTCTTTGTCGGGAAAGAGGGTTTGGCTGCTATATCTGAGCCAGGATGGGTGTGCCAAAATTGAAAAGACAACAGGTTGCTATTTGTCACTTATTCAGAAACGTATCACAGGCGAGTTCTGGAGTGCCTGCATTGCAGTAAAAAGGGATTTGGTGTATTCTTCTACCACCTAAAAACAATTGTGGGGATCTTACTTACAAAACAGTGGTATTCTTTACTCTTCTCTGATTCATGGAAATCCTTTGAATTAGTGGATTAACATCAACTTTGGGTCTCTCCCACTGCTTCTGACAGTCAGGCTTCTGAACCTAATAAAACCCCATGTTATTTCATGAAGATGGGACAAGTGGAGAGCTGTTTTGCACCATTTAGTGAAGTCCCTTTGAAACGAAGGAGTCAGGCTCTTTATAGCTTTGTTAGAGCACAAGAGTGGCATGGGCTTATGCAGCAAAGCAAGCTGGGAACAAGCTAGGAGGCACCAGTTCTCTGAACAAGGTCACAATCCAGAAAGAAAGCTGATGTATCATCACATCTGCTTGAAACATATATAGGGAGAAGTCCAGGTGCCAGGAGGACTTGAACTAAGGCACAATTGCCTGCCACCTTAAACTAGATGAATTAGCATTGTGGCATGGAATATACCCTGTCACATGATGGCTGCTAAAGAAAAGAAGAAAATGCATTAAAAAATGGAGTTGCAGAACAAGAAATCACAGGTGGGCTTTATGGCATGAAAATTCCCACTTAACAGATTCCTGCAGGCTGCAGCTGTCAGAGAACTGACAAGGGGGAATTCTGGCTGTTTTGTCTTCTTGTTTTTTCCAGTTTTCTTCTGTATTTGCTATCACTGCTGTCCTTCCATGGAGAGTGGAGGCTGGTGAGAAGGATGCTACAGTCACATGTAACCTGCAGTTCATGTCCTCTTGCAGCCCTCAGTCATATGGGGGAGGATGTTTACATCCACTGAAGCAACAAGATGGTGCAGCTGGTTTTCCTGTGCTGCTTCAGGTAGCCTTGCAGGGCACAGCACTTGGGCACTTCCCAGCTGTACCTGTGCCCTGCGTGTGAGTTTCTTGCCATAAGGACAGGAGTGTGTTTTTCCACCTGGTGTAAAAGCAAGATACGCCCTTGAAAGAACATGACACAGGACAATAACAAATTCTTCTGAGTTGCTTTTCAGCATATCAGCCCAGGGTAGCCCTGCTGAAAGCCTCTTTTGTAAGGCACTGGAGGGCCCTTGCTTCTGGTGAGACTGGGAATGCCCTAAACATGTCTGATTGGCAGTTTCTACCAAACTGAACCTAGCAAAGGAGCAGGACAGAGGACAGAAGGGAAAGAGCTAGTCATACTAAGTTTTTAGTCTTCTTGATACTAATTCGTATGGGGAAAAAGTCGGCAGCACCAAGTAGACTAATAAGGTGTAAATTTGGGTTTCTAAGTCTGGGTGATTTGTTCCTGTTGACAAAGCTGCCTCTCTGGCCATATCCCAAGCACTGATGGGCACCATAATTTTGGTAGACTCCTGCAGACTGCTTCCATTAAGATTTGGTTTAAAGTTTCACAGGCAGATGTGGACGAAATTCTTAATCACATTCCCTCTCTGTTCTGTCAGTGTCTTTCCCACTCCTACACCAACAATAAATTGCTCTGGAGGTCCCATATGTCACACATAGCCCATGAATCATTCACTTCAGCTATGCCTTTACATTTTCAGTCCCATACAGCCCAAAAGACAGAATTCAGGCCTTGATTATGTACATGGCACTCAGTCTCTCCTTCCTCGATCCCTCCATGCCTATCCATTTTGCTCCAAATTGTGTGTCAGAGAATGAGGGCAATTTATCCTCTTCTGTTTTCCACATGACCCCCATCTATCACCTGCCCACCTTTGAAACTAATTGACTGGCTGGCCAACTGCCCACTTCGTGTCTCTGGTTCCCCTCTGTCTGTGTGTAACATGCTGAACAGGACTACCGGAGGTGCTGTGGGATAGTAGGGAAAGGGCGGCTGTGAATTATCTACATGCTTCTGGAGGATCTGCTTGTCATGCCCTCAGTCACCATCATAACAGAACATACCAGCAGCCTTCTGCCTGGAGGAGAAACATGTGTGGATTGCTGTGATAGGCTGGAACAACTAGTCCCTGGAGCCTCCAGAAGGCTCCTGTTGAAATGTCCTGATGGTCAGTAATCAACATGGCTTTCCTTTCCTTTCTGATCCTGAAGGGTTTTTTTCCTGCTGTTTTGAACTAAACTAAGCATGTCTATCTAATTGGTCTGTCACAGACAGATTTGCAGGTGCTGGCTTTGACTTCTGCTGTCGGTGTGCTAGTTTCAATGATGCATGGCAAACCAGGGCCATAAGTCCTGCTAGAGGGGAAACACTTCATCTTAGTGATTTGCTCTGGGATCATACACACTTTGGAGGGAGGTACGTGGTCCCTGTGGCATTTCCTATGTCAAAAGTTTTCTCAACGAGTAGAAACTTTGAGGGCAGGCTCTAGAAGTATCTTCTAACTGCTGGAGCTGTTAAAGGAGATAGGGTTAAGGGAACATGCCTGGAAGACTGCTGACCTTTTTTGGGGTGCTGGGGCTAAACTTCATGGATGACCTGCAGCTATAGAGCAACAATTAGGCTGGTGGATCAGTAGAAACTGTTTTCAGCAGTGAAATGAGAATGTGCTTGGGGGTGGTAGAAAAACTGCTATGAAATCAGCATAGTGCTTCGAAGTGAGTTGATCCAGCAACCCTTTTCTTATTTCCATAAGAGAAGAAACTTTGAAAAGTCAAATGTGTCTTTTCTTCTGGTCACATGTCTCACCGAGTGAGTGGTTTCAGCCACAGCAGTGTCCATCCAAAGCTGCTTTCAGAGAAGGCCTTACCCTGTCTTCTGTGTTTTCACTTTGCAGGAGGAAGTGCTGTGAACGGAGTAGTCTAGGTTTCTCACTTCAGTCCCAGCACAGTTACTGTCCAGTGCCTTTGGGCTGGGTTTTTGGGACCATAACACTAACTGATCAGTGCCAGGGAAAAAGAGTTGCTGTTAGCTATCACTATGGTAGAGATAGGGCAGGTGGATGAGACACAAGGCAGTAAGGACAACATCTCCTTTTTCCCTGTGCCCTATGCATGCAGTGTTGTGCTCTGAGCATGTTTCATCACAACATGTGCTGTAGCATTTTCTGAACCCATAAAAAAGGGTTGGGAAAACCCTTTTTTCCCTGTCTTGGGAAAACCCACTCAACATACTTGAAGGTCTCTGAGAGTGAGGATGAACAGTTAAGAGTTGGCCAATATATCACATCTTTAATTCCTGCCAGCCTGATGGATTGTCTGGTAAAATAAAGGATAATAAGACATTTATTCACCAAGAAAGTTAAGTGATGGATTGGAGATGGAGATGAGTTGGCTACAAAGGTGTCAGGCACCATTTCAGCTAAGGCTTAATGATGCTGAAGGCTGTGCCCTTTCCAATACCACTTCATGATGGATGTGTGTGCATCTTACTGCCTTGAACCACTGCCAGCCACAGCTTCAGGGACTGTTTTTTGTTAGAAACCTACCATCAGTCAAAGGAGGAGACCAGAAAAAGGGGGAGGAGATGACAAAGCCTGGCAAAATTGGCTTGCTGGGGCACTATTCCTAGATGGAAGACCTACAGAAGGCAAGAGTGTCCAAAACAGTGCCTGGGCTTGAGAATTATGTAGGAAGGTAAGTCTCAGCTTTGTTACGGCCCCCCCCTCCCCCTCGCCCCCGCTTTTATGGCCTGACCTGTCCTGTGCTGCCCCATCACAAAGCTGCAGCAGTTTCTCTTGGTCTTCTTGCTTCTGTATTTGAGGCAGTGTCTGGCATCTAAGGTGCATTTCAGTAGGCCTGAGTTTATTAAAAATAGTGCTTGAAATATTTTTGAGCTGTATGACATCTTTTCCAACAATAAGGAAAATTGTCTTCTGTAATGGAAAAATCTCAGCTGCCCTCGATTTTCAACTCAGCTCTCCACTATGTTTTTGGGGAATACTTTGAAGAGAGGAACACTAAATATTTTATGGCTTTTGGAGATGACTGTTCTTGCAGAGCAGAATCATAGCTACCTGAATTGCTCTGTAGCTCAATGTTAGAGGCTGAGGCTCCCCAGCTATTATTGGTAGTGTCATGCTTTTGGATTAATTCTGCACTGGGAAACAATGTGAGTTTAGGAGCTGCAAGGCCTGTAAGTGCTCTTAGGCTTTGCTGACCCCAGACTTTCTTGATGCTTGGTGCACTCTTGAACCAGTTCACTGAATTAAAACATTCCCTAGTGAGAACAGCCAGATTTCACTTGTGCCTTAGGTATCCCTATTTTGCAAGATTCTGAAGGTTTCTTTGCAAGATACTCTCATGATTTGTAGGGGAGTGAAGGGTGTAAGAGAAACATTCCTGACCAAATTCACCAGGCTGAGACATCAGGATTTGTCTGTATCTGGTTAATGAGGCCAGGATTGGTCGGAGGTATGAAAATGGTTCTCATTCCTGCTGTGGCAGAAGGATCCTGCAGGCTTGTCCTTGTACCAGGTGGTGGCAGCCGTGCTCCATGTTCCCTGCTTGCCTGGCGTTGTGTTGGCAACACTTTTTTAGCATGAAAAGCTCGGTGGCCCACGTATGCAGTCAGTGGATAACTCTGTACTGTGATGTAGTGTGTTTATCCCCACAGCAACACACAGCTGTTTCCTTTTCTGGATGAACCAGTGGCATCTATAATTCGGTGTGAAAGAGCCGATTCTGCTGGGCTAGGTGCACAAGCAATAGTATTGCTTCTGGGCAGACCTGAGAATGTGAAGAAGTCTGGGGCATGAGACCTTATCCAGCTCTTCAGATCCCTGCCTGACAATCCCAGACTCTCCCAGAGCTGTGAGCAAGGACTGGTACCAGGTAGTAAGCACCATTCCTAGCCAAGTCCCCTAACCTTTTCCTTGCTAATTACAGTATCACAGTAATGATGAGGCTGGAAAAGACCTTAAAGATCATCCAGTTCAACCTAAAACCAACCAAGTAACCCTAAACATCTGACATCTAGATTATGCCACTCAGCACTTCATCCAGCCTAACCTTAAGCACTTCCAGAGACGGCAACCCAACCACCTCCCTGGGCAGCCTGTTCCAAAATCTGATCACTCTTTCAGTAAAAAACCTTTTCCTAATGTCAAGCCTAAAATTCATGTAGGACCTGTGTGCTCCATGCACTGTTTCACTGAGCCCTATTTTGGAGGTGTAGGATCTCTTCAGCTCACAGATTTGCCTGTGCTGGTGCTTGGGGAGGGAGGCGACAGGTGGTATTTATTTTGATTGAGCTGCTGTGTTGTGTTTGGCTGGGCTTTCCAGCAGCAATGGCTTAGGCAGGTTGTGGGCATACTAGGGAATGAGTCACCAAGCAATAATGATAGGAGGAGGAGATGTTTCAAAAATTGCCCAGCTTTTCCTGATGGGAACCAGACACAGGAGCAAGGTGTACTTGGAGTGGCAGAAAACATCTAAACCAGAAGGTCACCTGAGGTGATTTGGTGACATAGCTCAACTGAGGTTTCTGTCTGGAATCCTCATGTGTCCTTGTCACCAGCTGATGTGGAGACTTCCTGGCAGATGCATATGATGTTGACAGGAGAATTTTCTACCTGTCAGCTTCTCTAGCCAGTGAGGATCTCACCAGGCTGATGAGGCTGTCCCATGGCACATTTGCTTCAGTGCAAGCTGGCTTTCTAGAAATCATCCAAACAGCTCATAATTAGAGAAACACTTACTGCTGCAATAAAAGTGCCTTTCTGGAGATTACAGTGTGGCACTACTCATTTATGCTTTACCGAGTCCCTGCAGAAAGACTGTGTGTGACTTGTCTCTTTCCCCTTAAATTTAGCTTTCCCCTGCTGTTTCTGATCAGATGTATGTATGGGGTAATAATCAGGTAATATTTCTTAGGCTGTGTTTTGGCAAATGCAAGACTACTTCTGATGTTTTTCCTCTGCAATATATGCTGTCCAGATGACCTGAAAGAAGCAACTCTGTTTGCTACATGTCTGTTGCACTTTTGATACATGTTCTGTGCTGAGGGCTGGTACACTATGGACACATTCACATTACTGTGGGATCCTGCAAATCCCAATTTTCCTACATGCAGAGAACCTGCTGCATGCAGAGATTAACTTCATGATAATGGCCATACTGCAAAGATTATGGGGCATAAGAAAAAGGAGTTGATTTCACAGTATTTTTTCCTAAACATGCATTTAAATTATTTGGAGAACTGAATCTGGGCTGGTGGATTTCCTTTTCAGCCTACTGAAAGGTGGATTTGGGTTTCAAATGGAGGGCTTGGAGCTATGAGATGAATTTGTTGTGGGAACCTCTTGTCTTTGCATCTCAGAGTAATCTTTGTGGGTGAACTGGATGTGCAGCAATCCTGAAAGGTGAACTGATGCTCTGTTTGTCTCAATTGTCTCCTCAATCCAGTCTCCTGCATTCTGCATGCCAATTTCCATGGTGACTATATCTGACATGACATATGGGCACCTCTGCAAATTCTAGGAGATATCAGCAAGCCTCTATCACAGGCAGCTGGGGACAAGATGTAGAACAGTAGGAATTTTGGCCTGACAACACTATTCAGAGCAGCTTAGTTAGGCATTGATTTGAGTCTCCTGAAACACAGTAAGGGCTATAATGGGAATGCCTATTCTCCTTGCTTATTTGGTGCCAAATCTGGGGCATGTAGCCACCCAAGAGCATTTCTGAGAATTAAATCTTTTCCAAGAAGGTATAGAGAATGAAGTTCACTCTAAAGTGCAGCCTTACCCTTGTAGCTAGTGGAGGGTCTAGTTGCTGCCATCAGCTGAGGCAGAGAGGACAGGCTGAGCTTGAAAATCAGCTGTGGGCATGTGTCTTGGATTCAGCTTAATTTTCACAGAAGCTGGAAGAGGCCACAGCTGGGATAGCCAAACCAGACTGGCCAATAGCATGTTCAGTACCATATTGACATCATGCTCAGTGTGTGTAAGGGGGGAATGATTGCCAATTGCATACAATGTAGGACATGGAGGGTTGAGATAATGATAGATCTGGCCAAAGCATGTTAAATCAATTTTGTAATATGCACTTTTTTGTTGGTTAAATAATCCATTTATTGGCATGGTGGTGTTAAGTAAATCCTCATGTGCACTATGTATTCTCTGCAGTTATCATCTCTGGGAGATGGATCGGGACTATTATGCTGCTGTATTCATTGATGCCTTATGATATGACTATACCACTAGTCAAGAGGTGTAGCTGTTAAGTGATATGGCTTTGCCGTTTATTAGTAATCTCACCCAGAAATCTGATCCAAGCCTAGATAGTTATGAGTGGCAGGGTGTGTGGGAGAGTATGGGCAAGTGTCTAGGGCAGTGGTTACCTGCTTTGGAATTTCACTCATGAACAAATCCTGACAAACTAGTAAAATATTTGGAAAGAGTAAGCATCAACCTGTCAGTTCCAGAGATGCAAATGGGTGCAACGTGCTGGGGTCTGGCAGTAATCTACCAATAATCTAGTTGTAATACATCATGTGGATGCCCATGTACCCCAGAGCTGGTTCACTAAAGAACATGAAAACATCTGGCAGGTGGATCAAGCTGCTGAGATTGAAGTGGCCCAAGTGGATTTGGGACTGGTGATACAAAAGTGAATTATTTATAACTTAGTAGGCCCATGACACCTCAGGTCATCGAGGAAGGGTTTGAAATATATGGATGGCTCATGATTGAGGGGTGGGCTTAATCATGGACACAATTGCACAGGTTATTCATGAATTTGAAACATGCTGCCATCAAGCAAACCAAGCAGTTAAAGCTTTAGTGGCATAGAGGATGGTGGGGAGGCCTGGCAGATTGATTATATTTCACTCCCACAAACCTGCCAAGGCAAGCACCATGTGCTTACAATGGTAGAAGCAACCACCATACGGCTGGAAACAAATCCAGTACTTCATGCTACTGCCTGCAATGCGATTTTGGACCTTAAAAAACAAATCTTTTGGCAATATAGCACCTCAGAAAGAGGTTAGTTCTGCCTCAAGCAAAGGCAAACCCAGTCTTATCACAGATTCTTCAATCCACATGGTGCTTTGTTGCTACCCAGGACTGCATCCTCCAAAACCTGTCAACAGCAGGAGCCAAAGAAGTTGCCTTGGAAACTGATGAAGCTGAAGTTGCAGGTTGCTCCTGGCAGGATAACTGGAATTGCAATGTAGTTACCTTCTCTGACGCTGGGATCAGGCAGGCCTCAGCAATCCTGGGGATTATGATCACAAGCCAAATACTGTGACATGTTCTAGGTGATCTTGCTGTGGCAGGGGGATTGGACTAGATGATCTTTCGAGATCCCTTACGATCCCTAATGATTCTATGATTAGAAAGGGCCATCCTGGTGTGGCAGGATGCTTGGTAGCTTTTCAGTTGCTGGTTTGCCCACTTTGGGAGGCAAGAAGAGAGGCAGTGTTCGTATCAAAGTACTTTCTTCCCAGAGAAAGAGGGACATGAGTCAGGTGTGCGTGTTCCCTTTGTTATCCTCTTAGAAAGATGAGTGAGCTCTGGTATATCTGCAGAGGTGGAGGAAAGGGATTCTGTATGTGTAAAAGAGATGGACTAGAAGACCAAGGAGCAGATAATTTGCCTAAGGAACGAAGGGAATGAGGCAGTTTTCTCACTTTTGTTTTTTTTACACTTACCACAGGCTATTTAAGGAATCAATGTGATGCTGGAACCCTCCGAATGCTTAATGGAAAAGCAGCTAATTAATTAACATTACAAATCATAATCCTTAAGAACTTAATCTTTCATGAACTTAATTAGGAATGGTAAGTGAATTGTTATATGGGAGGATGACTTTTGGAGTATGAATTATGGTGGTTTCTTTCCGAATGGCTGCTAGTTAATGAAGACACAGACCAATATTACTGAGCAAACAATGCAGGAGGGAGCAAAGCTGTGTAATGATCCCAGCTAAGAGTGATACTTGATTTGTTTGTTGAGAAGGCTTACAAATTGGAAATGGTATTTGGCATAATTATTCTGTTGCTAAAGATGACCATTTGCTTATGGTAATACAGAGCAAAATTGCCCTTGACTACCTGCCTGGAAGGCAAAACTCCTGACTGGCTGAGCCTTTGCAACCAGTTCCCAGGGTTTGTTGTGGTCACTGCCCACAGACCTCAGAAGTTTTGTTGTCACAAGGCAGTAGATGAGAAACACAGTTTTCAAGAGATGAAATACAGTCATAGTGCTCTGTAGAAAATGATTGGAAGACCTGAGAGGACTGCAGTGGTCTAGACCATGACACTTCCCCATATGGCATTTTTCTAAGAGGCATGTGCTGGCTCAATCTGGATTTAAAAACTTCAGTTGATAGTTCCTAGGGTGTGTGGATTCACCTGTGGATTTCCAGACTGTTACAAATGTGTGGTTCATTTTGTGCCTGCATTAGGAATCAGCTACCCACTGTCTGATCTCTTCTGCTAAACAGAGATCCTTCTGCAGGGTGGCATGAACGTGTTGGGGGTCCTTACAGTGGTGCCAGGAAGAGCTCTAAGTGACCAGAAAGCCCTGGCTATAGTTAATTTTTTCCTGTTTAGTGCTCACTTGGGGATTATTCTGCTAATAATTGTTCTTTGACTTGGCAGTCAGCCAAACAGATATTTGAGTGAGGCTAAGAACACATTTAAGGTAGGGAAAGAGATAAATCTAAGTGGGATTTACCTGTGGAGCACATGCCAGTAGAGTTACACTAATAAGAAAAAAGGAGGAAATGCTTGCCCTCTGTTTTTATTTCTGGCATGGTAGTCTGAAATAAGGTTCTTTCATGGACTAGAAATTGGAACAAAAGTTAATAAACATCTATCTTTCCCTCTGGAAATAAGACTTAAACTACATGTTCAGGTACATATTGTTATGATAACAGAGCTCTTCTGATAGCAATCAACATATTTGTCTTTTATTAAAGAAGACCCTTAAGAACTTTATGCTCCCCTCTTTTTTTTAAAATGCATTTAGGTTGTTTGTTCTGGACACAGGAAACCCTCATATGTCAGAGTCTAACACAAGTAAAGGATGCTTATGGACACTGTTCTTCACTGAATATTTCTTTCCACTGCAGTGCACTTGGAGTTAGGCTGCAAGTCTGCACGGACCTGTGTGTGCAGTCTCGCCTTCCTGCAGGGTAGAAAGTGGGTTTTTCAGGTGGAAGTGATAGGATGCACAGGGTGTTTTCAAGGCTTTGCTGTACCAGGCTCTCTGTGAATGTCTTAGTCCCTTCTGTGAGCAGATAATGGTCCTAGCCAGCCCCCTGTATTTGGGATGAGGAGACTTGATACATAGCTCTTGTACAATGCAATAAGATATGTAGAAAGACCTAGTGGAACTTCTAAGCACAAAGAAGGCAAGCTAGTCATGGACCTTGCTTTCCAGAAGTTGTTTTGATTTGGTGCAATGTGGACAAAAGAATGAGATCTTACAGTTTGGGGATTAGAGACCTTTCAGATTAAGCTTTGCTGTGAAATTAAGCTTTGCTTGTGTAAAATTCAGATTTGCTTCTGGCTTGAGTGCTTGTGCTGTTCCACACAGAGCAGAGTACCTTGTGCCTTTGGCACTGCTTTGTGTGTAGTAGTCAAGGAACCAGCCAAAAGCCAACACAACTAACCTACGAGCAGGATTCCTGGGCAGAAGGAAGCAGCATATTCATGCTGGGCTCACTGGACCTTCTGTAAGGGAAGGTTTCCAACTTTTGCAGCCTTCCTTGCAAAGGGAATCGATTTCATTTAAATAAATAATAAAATAAGCAAAGAAGTAAATAAATGAGAGCATGTTCTATTAAAACAGGTTTTAGACTCCTAAATGCCTTTGTGAGTCTGGGTTTTAGATATTAATTAAAGTTTATGTGGGAAAGATGTTAACAGTAATAAAGTCCTGATGAGCCGGCTAGTTCCTTCAGTAGCCAAGAACTAATTTTCAGTGTTTCTCTTCATTAAGAGTTCTTCAAGAACTTGCATTGCTGTAGATTATTGTTCCAGGTCACCTGATATTATTTCCTTACAGAAAATCTCATGCTGAAATGAGTGACAATGGAGTAGTTGTATGCACTGGCAACTTTTAATAGTTCTGTCCTATTCCTAATGATTACCTACTACTCTTGTTTCATCATTCTCAGATGGACACTGTAGTGGAGGGTTGCCATTGCCCTGGCTGTTAGCAACAGGATTGAAAGGGTAGGAGTATGTCTCTGTGGTGCTGGCAGCTGTGAAGCCCAGGAATAGTGTAAAAGCAAACCAAGTTTGCATGGTAGCCAGGCTGTACTGAAGAGAACTGGAAATGCAGTTTTGTTTCTAGGCCAGCAATGGGGGCTGATTGTAAATGACTCACCTGAAAATGTGATATTTTTTTTCTCCATCAGAAAAACCAGCTACTTCCTGATTTTTTCAGCTGAAATGTATAAACACTATCTTGGAAGAAGCAGCCCTGATCTCCTCCAGAGCTTTTTCTGGCTACATCATGTAATTCCTTCCCTTGTGCTTCCCTTGTGCCAGTGTGACTGAGGCTTGCACCATTGTCTCCATTTGGAACCATCCCTATACCCATCAGGAGGCTGGGTTTGTCTCATCCTGTTTCATTCCTCTCCTTGCTGGTGATCACCCATATATTACAACTCCTCAGCAGCAACGTACAATTCAGGGCAGCTCTTGCCACCCATGAACATCACTTGCCATCCTGTGGATGAGGACAGGGTATCTTCCTGGACATGAAAGATGTGAATACAGGAAGCAGAATTCTGGCAGAGTGTGGATTCGTCAAAGTCTTTTCAAGGTCATGCTGCTGCAGCAGGAGAGACACAATTGTTTGAGCGAAACAAGTCACAAGAAATTAATGAGTTTTAAGCCCACACATCTCCTTTTGTCAGTGTAGTAAGGTTACCAAAACTAATGATTCAAATTGGTGCCAGCACGTGATTTTTAATGGAGCCCTGACCTCTCTCATAGAGAAGGAATGTAAAACAGACAGGGTCTATGGAGAGACCAAGAGTGGCTTTGGATTTTTTCAGACAAAAATGCATTAAAAAAAGAAGTTTGGTGCATGATCATTGGCCTTGTTAAGTTCCACTGCTTCTGAAACTACTGCTCTAGAGGGTTCAGAAACAGTGAGTGACTGCAGCCACTCAGAGAATTAGCCTGGCCTGCTGAATTCCAAATCCAAGCACACCTACAGAGATGTGAAATCACCTGGGAAGATGGGAGATTATATAAAATAACTTGCTGTGAATCGTCTCTTGCTGTTAGAATATCTCAGGCTTCTTTCTCATTCAATAGAATTGAAACAAACAGAAGGGTGAGGGAGAGGGAGAAGGAGAGGGAGAGGGAGAGGATCTAAGACCTGGTGCTTTAAGAAAATTGGCACTTGTGGGTGAAATTGCAAGTGTCTGCAAAAACATGGAGGAGCAGGGTATTGCATTAGGTGGATGCTGATATCAGCACCAATACTTAAACTATAACTAGCTCCTTTGATTTCAGGAGAGTTACTGAAGATGATCCTAGTTACAAATGAGATCACAGATGCAGAGGAGCTGTAATGTAAGTCACTTAGGCATCTTATTAGTGCAAGAAGAAGAAGAAATATTAAAAAAAGTTATTGTTCCAATTTCTCCTTCTTCTGTGGGCAAATGTATTAATAAATGCAGAGAATGAACTTCAGGTACGTGCCATGTTAATGCATTAGAACAGAGTACCTTCTTTTATGTCCAGGTTTTTGGTGAACAAAAGTAGCTGCAAACTAAGCCATCAGTCAAACTCACTTTAATCAGGTTCTGTGTGCAGGGTTAGGGTCTTCCCCTTTAAGCAGAATGATGACAGTCACTCGTCTTATAAATCGTGCTTCTCAGGGTCTTCTGAAAGAGAATTGCATCATAGTGCTGTTTTATAAATGGGGACATGGAGACAGTGGGAGAAGTGAGGTGATTTAGCCAACTGCAGATACCAACACAGTCTGAATGAGCATGGAGCTTTGTTCCAGTGGTCCTCTTGATCCATGTGCTGCCAAAATATGAGTAGCTTTTTGCCGGTTGTTCAGCCTGCCCCCATGGGATCAGCTGTAACCTGCTATAGGAGCCCAGGCACTGCTTTAGGTTAAAAAGGAGAATAAAGCTGCATTTAAGAGAAAAATCCTGTGTATTTTTCAGGAGGCTCACAGAAGTTGCATTTGGTCTTAAAGCACCAGTTCTGGGAGTCCTGTGGTTATGCCATGCTCCATGCTTGCAATGGAACAAAAGGCTGTGCTTGACTTTCGAAATTGCAGAGGAAAACTAAACACAGAAAACTCTAAGACATCTTCTTTCTATTTGTTAATAAACACAGCTTATCTGTAGCCTGGTATGAAATCCTTAGCAAAACTAAGTGACAAGGAATATAAAATACTTAATATTGTTAGAGAATTCCCAAATACAGATGCATTTTAATTTTGTGATTTTTGCAGTGTGTAAGAGATAGCATGATTTTCTGACAGCTCCTATTGCTGTGCTGACTGCTCATCTAATGTAGGCCAGGACAAGAAGTTTGCTCTATTTTCAAGGAAAGAGCTCTGCCAGTTCCTTCAATTTTGTTCCCAGCATCACCCTCAGGGCCTTTCTACACAGGACTGCCTGTAGTTGGAGGGCTCACAGCTTCTGAGTTGTCTGACAGATAGTACTTTCCTTTTACCCCTCTGCTGGGCACAGCTGCCTCTCACAGCAAGCAGCTATCAAAGAAGCCCTCTGCCTGCTTGTGTTGGACAAGTGGGTCTTAGCTCACCAGCTCATCAGCAGTAAGTGCCATCCATGGTCAAATCCCTGCCCTGTGGGAATCGCTGTGGAAGTCAGAGAGATGAGGGAGAGTGCACCAAAAAAGATTCGTTTGAGGAAACAGAGCTTGTGCTTGAAGTGCAAGCAAGGTGCTGGGACTACTTTGATATATATGTGTGCTGACAGATGGCCCGATTTGAAATACTCTCTCCCAACTCCATTAAGCCCTAGGAAGGGAGCAGGCAGCTAGCAGCCATGAGGAAATAAGTGGTTTCTTATTAACCAGCCCCCACACTTCCCAACCTCTGCTAACAGCAGCTGGTGGAGAGTCTTTTCCGGATGTTAGTTATCTGCCCATCTGGCAGGTACTTTCAAGCCTGTCAGGATGGGCATAAATAGAAGGGCTTTCAGGGAAAAAGTGGCAGACCTCTGGGGCAGACCCTGTATGTGCTGGATTATGAGGGGTCCTGCTGGTTCTCACTTTGAAGCAGTTCTTTGCCATGGATGTTTCAAGTAGTGGGAAGGTGGAAAAAAAATATACATATTTTAAGAGGAAATTTTGAGGCTGCTCTCTAGACTCATTTTTAAATGTTGTAAAGAATGAGCTTGAAAGCTGAGCAAAAGGTTTCTCCTGTGATTTTGTTTTTCCCCAGAGAAATAAAGACTGATTCAATTGTGCCAGATTAGGATCAGTGTGACTAAGTTGTTTGCATTTAGATCCCCAAAATGAAGTTTAAAGGAAAATGAATTTAGATTTTATGGGATTTGAGCAATGTTGCAACTAGACTGTTATATAAGCACCCTGGTAGAGACAATTCTAGCACTCTTTTCTGCCCACATCTTTCAGGAGGTCATCTAAAAGAGTGCCTTGTTTTCAGGTGTGGAGCTGGTCTTGGACAATACTCCGGTTTGGCAGTAGAGGGTCAGTCAGGCTGAGTTTCAGCAGTGAGTTAAATGTAAGTTGGATAAGAATAATACTGGCTGGAGATCTTGGCTGCTAAGTGTGTATTTAGGTACTTCATTTCCACCTAAGCTTTGCAATGCATGCCTGAACCCATTGTTCAGCGTAAATGAACCTGCAGACTATCACCGTACTCTACCCTGGTAAAACTTCATCTGGAGAGGGACTGTTTATGAAGGCCTGTAGTGACAGGACGAGGGGCAATGGTTTCAAATTAGAGAAGAGCAGATTTAAATTGGATGTTAGCATGCATGTTTAGCATGAAGGTGGCTGAGCACTGGAACAGGTAGTTGAGGCCCCATCCCTGGAGATATTCAAGGTGAAGCTTGACAAGGCTCTGGGCAACCTGATCTAGTTGTGGATGTCCCTGCTCACTGCAGGGGGATTGGACTATATGACACTTCCAACCTGAGCCATTCTATGATTATAGGACTGTGGAGAGATGAGCATTTTGTTTCTTTCTAATATAGGGTCCTGAAGTCAGGTGAGTTGACTCTCATACTCATCAGTTCTAGGGTATAAAACTAATCCTATGGGCTGAAATTTAGATGAATGAGATGCAGATCCTTGTGATTTCTCTCAATTGCTGTGAAAATATTTGGCAGACTAATTTGTGTCATCTAAAATGGGTAAAGTGGGCATGTATACAGTGAGGGTAAAAATGGGTATGTCCTTCATTGAGACATTACTACAAGAGGTCTTATCCTTGTGATTGGTGTACCTTATGTCCATGTCCCACAAAACTTTGTGCAGTAGGTAACATCACAGATATGTTCTCAGTACTTGTAGTATCATGTATCTTGTCTCCTAAGAACAAGTAAATAAATTACCTCAGATGATGTTCACCTTTAGTAGTATTTTTTGCTTTACATATCTCATCTATGGAATTTTTTAAATTCTCCTTCCATATGCAATAGCCTCATCTTGTTACATACATACTTTTTGAGATCTGTATTTGTCATTTCTTTTTTTCAACTTGGGATGCCCATGGAGCTGTTATGTTGCTGTCTGCTGGGTGAAAAAGAAATGCACTAGCAGAGAAGGGAAACCAATTGATCATGTGCCTCTTTTCTGTATCATCTTCTGGATGTGGAAGGCATAGCAGAGAGGAGAGTTAGCTCTGTAGGCTGCTTGTGCATGCTGTCTGCATCGGTGGCACAAGGCCAGCTGGGTTGCCCTTTGGCAGTGTGAGTCTGTAAGATGGATTGGATGGCATGTGGTCTCCACGCTCGAGTGGCCCAGGGAGCTGGCTCAGAGGAGTAATGGAGCATGCTCCCAGGCACACGTTTGCCTTCCATTCGTTCAGCAAGCTATTCTCTCTCGTTTGTCAGAGCTCACAGGCTTCTCCAGGCTGCCCACACAGCCCCCGCCAGGACAGGATGAATGAAGCTTTGGTAATTACTACAGAATGACTTCACTAAAGCCATATTGGTAGGGTTCAGCAGCAGCTCATTAATTAAGTAGTTGCCATGGTGATGGTTGCCCTGGTAGCATGAAATTCTTTCTCCTCCGTACTTCTTCCCACTTCACAAGGTTTCTCATTCATATTCTTGTATTTTGCATGAATGAAGCCAGGATGAAGCATGAGCCTAGCCATGGAGCTAGGTAAAGGGATACTTGTGGAAAGATAATGCCTATTTCCCTACCATGCCAATCTCCTTGTGGGGATCACTCAGATCAGTCTCTATGTTTTGGTTTCTTTGGGTACACTGAGTCTGCTTCAGTGCCTGTTTATTTTCATTGGTTGCTTACAGCTCAAATCCTGATTATCCCAAGCACTCATGTTCCTCCAGGGGCATAGGAGCCATTTCTCTGGTTGCCAATGGTGCAAGTGAAGGATGGGGCACGTCATTTTTTTCCCAACTGCTGAGACTTGGCAGTCCTGCAGGCAGTCTTTGCCTCTGTGGGTTTTCTGTGCTTGATTAAATCACAATATTTCCTCTGGCTCTTAAGCCAGGAAAGACCATTAACTCTCCTAAGCTGGTCACCTGCATAGTACATACAGGTCAATGACTCCCACCCGATGCCTTCTGCTTCATGCCTGAAAGTTTCTGGCTGAGTTGTCATTTTCTTGTCAGAAATTGTCTCATCCTTGTGTAAATATTGATAGTGATGGAGAGCACTGTGCCCTGTGGCAATCTGTCCAGGTGTTTAAGCACTCCTTGCTGCTAAGGATCTGACTCCCCAACATACATGGTGACTTTTGTTTGACACTTTTTCTCCCTAAATTGTGTTGAATTGCTTGTGGGTTCTTTTTCATAGCATTTAGCAACACCTAGCAGCTCCCTTCAAACAGAGTTGGCACCCTTTCGAGTCCCCAGGGATGCAGATGGGTGGTTGATGATTTGCCTGGAGATCACCATTCTGCCTATGTCATGCTGTAGGTGTTTAGAGAAGAAATGCACCCTTGGTGGATAGAAGACAAGCCTGTATTAATTTTGTAAGAATGTTTTTTAAGCTCAAAACTTTTGAAGTAACAACAGGTATGTGTTTCAGAATCCAAAAGCAGTATTTTCATAGCACAAAATTTAAAACATGTAGTATGTAGAATGGTGAGGAAGTGCAGCCTTCTGGCACACTGTCAGAAGAACATACAGGGTCACAAAGAACAAACTGACCTTGCATTTATAGCTGTTGCGAGTGGTCACTGCTGTGGTTGTCCTTTGAGCCATGTATTGAGGAAAGACATGGTTGTATGGGCCAAAATCATACCAGAAGTGTATGAATGGTTAGGTAGTTCAGACAATCAGAGTCTGGAGTTCATCTTTCTCACTGGCTCTGTTTTATTTAATAATCTAGACATTGCGTTAGGAGTGGGGATAAAATTTATCCCATGGAATGGAATACCACTTATCTGTCTGCTACCAGGCCTCACCCAACTTTGTCAATGGCAATGCTCTGAAGGGGGTCATTGGAGCTGATGTAGCTAGGGCTCAAATGAAATTGAAAATTCACGTGTCCTAACTTGGCCCTACCTAGAAATATGAAAAATGGCCAGGTCTGTATAGCAACTCTGTTTTTCCACCCATTATATGCTCTGGTTGATTGCCTGAACTTTTGGAGGCACACAAATTCCTTGTGAAAGTGCCATGAGAACAGACACACCTGGCAAAGGACAGGACCAGCCTCTTTGGTGGTAGCTCAGAGCTGCTATGCGTGACTCTAATCTGCGTTGCTGTGAAGCTCATTGAGCACAGATACAGAAACAGACCAAAACCCCATTGTATTCTGTTGCTAAAATACTTGCATCCCATCTGAGGGTAAAGGAAGAAGGACCCTATTTGCCTCACTGCCTCTAATTACTGTGTGAGTAACTAGGAAATGCTTGGCTCTGTGTGGAAAATCTTCCTGCGCTAGAGATGAGAACTTTGGCACTCTTTTGGCCTACATCGGTGTGGGTTGGTACTTGGTTTCTCCTGCTGGTTTTCTGCACTAATTTTGTAATAACAGTTAGCACTGGGTTTCATAACACAGACATACAACATGCAATTAGAAATTGCTTTGTGTGAAATAAAGTAGCAGTGAGTCATATCCAGACAAGTGAATTATCTGTGATTATTCAGCCAAGAAGAGAGACAGTGGTGAGCAGAGGAATGTGCAAACCAAGGGCTACACATCATTATTAGCATTTCCATGTGATTTGGAAATATAAGGAAGGAAGAAAAGCACCTGTGGGGGTGTGTGTATAAACATTAATGTGATAAAGTCCTCACAAGGAAGAATGGGCAATCTTCCTCTGGTCCTAAGATTTGCACATCCAAGTGATGGGGTAATGACCTCACAAGGTTCCTGTTTCTAAAAAAAAAAAAAAAGATATATATGACAAGTAAGTATCTTTTAGAGTTCTACAGGTATGTGAAGCAAATCCTATATACAGCCTAAAGAGGAACTAATGCTGCTTTAAGGGAAGAAGAAAAAGAAAAAAACACATTTCCAACACTGTTTGATGTGCCTAGTGGATCTGCTCCTTTTCATCCTCTACGAATGGAAGGGGCCTTTGGCTGTATAAAAACAACTTGGAAGCCTTAGGGAGTAAAAAGTTGCCAGCTCTGTGAAACAAGGTGGTTTCCGAGGCAGCCAGATATGCAGCTTAAGGACTGTTACTGCACTCAGGGGAGCATGGACTGGAAGGCAATCTGTGTGTCCCCAGTGGTAGTATTTAACCAGGAGTTGGCAGCAGCATGGGGATAAGGTGAGCAGGGAGCATGACAACTGCTGCTTTGCACAGTTGCACACTCGTCATGGAAGGCATACGGTGAACCTAGAGTTCCTTTTCCAAGGCAAGAGTTACATACAGGGAGGAGGCTGACAGCACTTGCTAAAGAGCATCTTCACAGTACTCAGTGTGTCACTTCAACTGCCCAAAGAAGTTTGTTTTCCATCCATTACAGAGACTCAGTTGACCCTTCCTCAGCCAGTCACAAATGCCTCCATCTCTAAAATGACAGTGAGAAATGCTTAATCTTCCAAGATGAATCTAACAGATGCTTCTCCCAGGAAATGAACTAAAGGTTGTAGCTTTGCTTGAGCATTGTGAGTCAGGTATGAGTCATTTCTCTCTTGAAGGGCATCTGGATGTGCTTTGCTGATAAACACACAAAGAGCACAAAGCTTGGGGTGAAAGGTTATCACACGAAGGAGGAACTAAAAAAAGAAAAAGAACCTCTGAGATATACCAGTGTACCCTGAACCCTTTTCTGTGGCCTGCAGGATGCATTAGCGGAGTGTTTTAAAGACGTTGTTTCTGAGCTTCCCCTGCACGCTAACTTGTAGAAGGCAGATGGGATCCTACTGTTTTAATAGAATTTGGATGTATCTATCTTATCTGTTGTTTCTGTTCCTTATGATTGCTCCAAGTGTCTTGTGCCCAGTGAAATGGGATTTGTGGATGAAGTACAACATCATCAGGTTTTCCACACTAAAGCAAAGTGGTCTGAATATAGAGTGAAATCAGAGCCACCGAGTGTGGCAGCACGGAGTATTTGACACCCCTGTAATCCATGTGTGTGAATAAACAGTCTTTTGCAGGCAAAAAACGTAGTACCAGATGGCTTTCCAAAGCAATCAGAAATGAATGAATTCAGTGCAGAAATTGCTGGATGTAGTTAGCTGGCATGCTACACAGATCAGAATAAGAGGTCACAGTTACTCTGACCTAAAAAAATCACTAGAAGAGGCATTGGACTACAAAGAATTGTGTGTAAAGCTTGTTTCTAGGGTAGACTACAACCTGTTTTGGAAGATTCTGTTTGCTCAGTAGTAATCCCTGCTCCCATAGGATGTCAGAGGTAGGAAAGCTGGCTGCAGCAGCACAAATTAGTGTTAATTGTGCTTCATCTGATGAAGCTAATCCTAGCCAAGTGCAGCCAGACACTGATTTTCATATATTGCCAGTTTGATCATTTTACTCTCAAGCTGTTTCTTAGTAACGTACATTTACCCATGGCAAAAGACCTGCAAAAAGCAGCCTAGCATCCTGCCTTAGGAAGCTAGTGAAGCATAGTCTGTAGGAAGAGCTCCTATCTTTTACCTGGCTGACAGATACATCAGGGAGGGAGCACATGTGCTTGCCAGCACACTAGTCCTTTCCCACGTTGAGACTGGAAGCTGCTTCTTCCAAGCAGAGGCAGGTCAGAAACAATTACTCTAGGTACAGTGTAATTATGATAATCAGTCAAGCAATTAGAGGGATAAGAGCAGTTGACTTGCAGGGATGAAGCAGCAGCTAGCCTTTTTGGGAAGAGAGAAGCTAGCAATTACAGTAGATTGGACTGAGAGAAGAAGAGTATTGAAATAAAAATATCTGGTGTTGTCTGTAGCTTTTTAGATGCCTGGTGAAGTTTATGATTCTTAGAGTTTGGGCTCATCAAGAGTTTACACTTTTCTCTGTGGTATGACATATTGTGGAGGTGCTGTTTCTCCTGACTACTGCCTGCACCAAGTTGATGCTGGCAGATGGCGTGGACTATCAGTGTTCCCAGTTTCTGTGTATTTGGTTTGTAGGAGACCTTGTAGTCCGTCCTCATGCTGAGAGAGAAAACTCTAGTTCATTCTCTGGGATCAGTCTGGTTGCAGGTTTTTTTACAAGGATGTCTAAAACAGATTCATAGTATCACGGTGTGATAGTGGCTGGAAGGCACCTCTGGAGATCATCTGGTCCAACCACCCTGACAGCAGATTCTCCTAGAGCAGGTTGCACAGGAACACATCCAGAAGAGTTCTGAATCTCTCCAGAGATGGAGACTCCACAGCTTCTCTAGTCAGCCTCTTCCAGCTCTGCCACCTTCAAGGTAAAGAAATTTATGTTTATGTGGATCCTCTTGTATTCCAGTTTATGTCCATTGCCTTTTGTCCTCTCGCTGACACCGCCATGAAGAGTCTTGCCCCATCCTCCTGACACCCACCTTTTAGATATTTAAAAGCCTTGATGAGGTCCCCCCTCAGTGTTCCAAACTAAAGAATCTCAGGCTAAATCATCATCTTTTTCTCATAAGGAGGACCTCCATTACCTTCATAAACTCCATGGCTCTCACTGGTCTCTTGAATGGAGGAGCCCAGAACAGTACTCCAGATGAGACCTCACCAGGGCAAAGTAGATGGTGAGGATAACCTTCCTCAACCTGCTGACCATACTGCTCTTGATGCACTACAGGACATTATCTGCCTTCTTGAAATGAGAGCACACTGCTAGCTCAAGCTCAGCCTGTTGTCCACCAGGACTCCCAGGTTTTTATTCACAGACATACTTTCCAGCAGGTCAGAGCCCTGTGAGCTCTGTTGTTCGGCCAGTTCTAACCCACACTTCCTAAGCCTCCTTATGAGGTTGTTATGGAGACAGTGTCAGAAGCTTTGCTGAGGTCAAGGTAGACTAAATCCACTGCTATCCCCTCATCTCCCCAGCCAGTCATGTCATCATAGAAGGCCATCAGATTGTTCAGGCATAATTTCTCTTGGCCAATCCATATTTATCATTCCTGATAGCCTTCTTTTCCTGCATGTGTTTAGAGATGACATTCAGAATGAACTATTCTGTCACTTTTCTGGGGATGGACGTTAGGCTGAATGGCCTGTAGTTTCCACAATCCTCTCTTTTGCCGTATTTGAAGACTGGAGTGACACTATATTTCCTCCAGTCCTCAGAGCTCTATTTTGCATGGATTCTGTGCATACTCCTGGCCTGTGCAAACAATACACCCACTGCCCCAGCTATTCACAAACTGCCTTCCACCTATGGCTTTATTACTGCAACAATCAAGGGTTCAAAAATGTCCAAAGAATGACAGTCAGGCCAGAATGTGACCAAGGCTGGAAAGTTAGTCCCTGTAGCTTTGTGCCATAGCAGAGATGAGTGATGCTGCCCTTGGGGGTTTCAAATCTGCCAGAAAGAAGGGATTAGCACAGAAAAGAATTTGTTCTGGCTCAATCATCTCTCAAAAATACTTAAAAAAATGTTTTTAACTTGAACAGGTCAACCTGAAGAACTGAACCATTTACTGTCATTTGAAGTGTTTTTTAACTCTGTCAGTTGTTAATTTGACTGTCAAAACTTAACAGAAGAGAGAACAAATCCCTTGTAGAGCAATACTTAGGACATGTTTCTGGTTCTTCCTCAGTACTGAAATAGAAGCAGCAGACTTTAAGGTAAATGCAAGGTGCTCAGTACTGAATTAGGTATGTACTAGTGAGGTCACCTCTCAAAGAAAAGATATTTGATACCTGTGAGATAGATGGGGGTAAGAAAGAGGTGGAAAGGGCTGTCTCTGAAGGGAGAAAGATTTCACTGCGTTCTTCTGATGAAAAGGGTTGTGGTGACTGGAAGGGAAAAGCACGTGTAGGCCAGGCCTGCAGGGATAATGTTTTTTCTTTCAAGTCTTGCTGTCACAGACCAGCTTTGATAAAACTGCAGCAAGGCAGGATGGAAAATCTCCTCAGAAGTAGGAAAGAAGCATTATATGACAAAATGGCTTCCTATACTTTAAGTTGGCAAATAATCGATGTCAACAGTGGAAGGGAAAAAGCCAACAAAACTATCTTCTATTACCTCTGATAGGCTCCAGTCCCTTGGTTAACGGCTCTTCTGACTCATTCTGAAAGCAGCTTTCAAAACATAAAATGGATCTGGAAAGATCCTTTCCCTGTGCATGGCAGCCCACCTCCCCCAGTTAGTGATGGTGGAGTGGGAAACCTGCTTCTCCTCTTGCTGCATGGCTGTCAGCTTGGGTTTCTTGGCACAAGTCTACTCCTTAGTCTGTGCTTAATCCTCAAAAAAACAATTGCAAAAAAAAGCTGGGGTGTGATTTCTGGAAGTTGCTCCAATGTGATGGTCATCTCCTGTTCTCTACAGTAGCAATCCCTGTAAAATAATAAATAAATACACATGAAACTATAAAAAACATGACACAGAAGAGATTGCTGGCTTAGTTCTTTCTGTTAGACATTTGGTTTCCAATATATGAAGACTGAAGTGTGGCATGGTGTAAATACAAATTCCTGCTCTAAACATAAATATTCTGTCCCAGGATGGCTCTAAGGTGTGGCTCCATGCTCGTCCCATTGTCCCTGTGAATTAAGAGTTTATGCAGGAGTTGTTTACCTATTGCCTAGCCAGAAGACATCACTGTTTCAGTCTTGCATGTGCCAAGGAGTCTTACTTGGGTACAGATCAGGGAAAGCTGCTGGAGTGATCAGAGTAGCAAGAGGACAGCCCAAAGAGGAACACATTTTCTCTGAGAACTCACTTTGGAACTAGGAGTCTTTCCACAGGGGGCCTTAGTACTGGCACTGTAGCAGCTCACAGCCCTGTGTATGTATATCCTAGCTGTGTTTGTGGTGGTGCTAAAAACCTGGGTGGGAAGAAGGAAAATTTTATTCACATATCTCTTGGCAAGTCTCACTCTGCCCTCTAGCAGAGATCTATGCTGGAGAGAGGATCTTACTCCCCAGGATTTTCCCCACAAATTGTAATCACTTTGGCATGGCTGGAGTCAAGCTAGCGTCAGGAGCATCCGTGTCTGAGCAGCCTCATGGCAGCTGTGAAAATGAGAGCTCTATGTAGGAGCTGTTGGATCACAACTCTGGTGGAAGAGGTAAAAAGCAGTTGTTTCTTGTCTGATCTGTAGGCTCTTGGACCTCAGATCTTAGTGTGAGTGAATGTGCAAAGCATTGTATCTCTTGTCTGCTTCACAGGAAGTCAAGTATTCTTCCTCCCTTTGCACAGGGTAAGTGACACATGCAGCTTCAGCAGGCAAACCAATGGGCTAGGGAACAAAGAGGACATGGGGCCTGGGCATCTGTTTTGCAGGAGACTGGGTCAGATCTGCAGGACTCGCACTGGCTTATCTGTGTTCCTGGCTGATGACAGCTGACAGCTGTGGGAGACTGAGGGAGAGAGGGAGACAGGCTTGATGTGGAAAGAAAGGGAACTGGGATTGCAAAATCACACTGATGATAGTTTTGCTCGTAGAATTCCAATTCCAAACCTATATGTGATGAATTAAAATCTGAAATGGTGTTTTGTAAATGCTGCTTGCTAGGCCAAATTAGCAGCCTCATTTGTTGCTAGTGGCAGCTCTTTAAAACTCTTAAAGAAGAGCTCCTTTTAAAATGTGGCATAAATAGGATGTTTTCTCAACAGAAGCATTTGCTTGCTTGAGCATCACAGTAATTTTTGTACCCTTTGGTCTCCCGCAGCTGGTATACCAAAGGAAAATGACAGCACAAGCCACAGCCAAGCTCCTTGAAAATGTAAATAGATTGGAACCACTGGTGTCCTCTTAACACAGCGTCAATCACTGCTGGATGCTGGAAGTGGCAGCGTGTTCATTACAGTCCAGGCAACCATTGCAGGCAGCAGATGGAGGTTTAAGACCCAGTAGCAGTGTTTTGGAGGGATGGGCAGTTCTCTGCAAAAAATGGAGCACAGATGGGAGCTGCTTTGACCCGCTGACTCTGTAACTGCAAAATCCTTGCCTTTTCAGGCCAGCTTTATATTTATCATGAGGGTCTGTGATGCGGTTTAGAAACCCTGCACATACTCCTTGTTCAGGCTGGTCTTTGTTGGCTGTTGGCTGAGATTTTCCTGTGGATTTGCAGTGAAGTAGTAAATAAAGGCAGGTCTTTCTCAAGAATTTTCTCAAGAAAAATTAACTCTCTTTAAGCAGTCTGTGTTTCCAAACATAATAGTCTTTAGAGATAATTGGTACGGGTGTACCACTGCAGTTGGTGGTCTGTGCCACATCAATCAGCCACAAGAACAAAATCAGATCTGTCTGTACTGGAGGATTCTGTGCCACAGACTCTTGTTCCAGAAGAAGTGGTGACCTTAGAAAGCAGTGGGGGTTGTGCTGGAATGGTGTTGGTGTGAGACCTGGTGGTAAAATGTAGGGAGGCTTTTGGCCATTCTATGTTCTGACCAATGAATACTGGTTTTGCCAACCAAAGAGTAAGACAAAGGCTGTGCTGATTTCTTTTAAGGAAGAAGAAATACTGTGGTGTGCTTTGGTTTGCCTTGCAGGATGGTTGTAATTAGAGGGGAAGTATACATGTGGCTTCTTGGGTGTGCCATCTTTGTGGAGAAGAAACAGTTGCTCTCCATTGGATGGACTGACACCTGTGCTGTTTCAGAGACGTGCTTCTTGAGGAGCTGTCTTCTACCACCTCTTCTTTCTTACTATCAAGGGAGCCTAGGACAACAACCCAAAGGAGAGTCAGTGTTATATGTGTCTGCAGTGATACATGCCACCTGTAGACACCTTGTCATGTATCTGAGCCTGGTGCACTTCCAGTGCCTTCAGCTATAAGTATGTGAGAAAAAAAGTTGCTCCTTTAGTTCTCCTTGTGCACTCAAAGCCTTCAGCCAGGTCTCTGCTCGATCTGTAGCTGAAAGATGTGTTCAACAGAAACTGTTAACCCAGTTAACAAATTAATTCACACATCAGTAAATTTTGGATCTGACTGTAGCTTATTATCAGACTACATAGACCTTGGGGTGTAACATTTCCTCCTTGCTGTTTTTTGAGTCTTGATGTTACTGGCCATATGGAGAGCTCTAGTGAGCATTTTTCAAAAGACTCTGAGACCTGTAATTTTGGATTTCTTTTTACCAAATCTACATGTCACATACCTGACTGCACTGGCCTGTTGGGTAGATATGTGATCCTGACAGACACAGGAGGTCAGAAGAAGACCATTTTGAATGTTATGGCACAAGTAGTTATATCAGCGACACCACTTTCAGAACTAGTTTTATTTGTGTAGCTCTAGGGATCAATTTTGGTCTGTGCTTAGAAGGACGACACATTGATATGTTACCTTGAATGCTTCATGTAGAAGCATGCCAATTCTTGGATGTCCTTGGGGGATGTTTCTCTGCCAATTTCTGTTGCAAAGCTCGCTTTTTCCTGGAACACCAAGTGCTTTTCAGGTTACTGCCTCTTACATGCCATGAAGCAGCAAGGGGTATGTGATGCAGCTGCCCAGAAGAACTGCTGAGAATTTGTAGTCACTGAAGACTAGTACATACTAGAGGTGAATCACAGCTGTGCTCATGGTAACACAACTGAAGGGTAAATCCAGCCTGTGTGAAAACACAGCTCAGAGCAGCAAAAGATTTCTTGTCAGTGTAGGAGGATATCTGCACCACCTCTGTCTTCTAAGATGTTTATCACATATTGCCTCCAGAGAGGATGGTTGAAGCCAAATCCCAGCTTGGGAGTTGTTAAGATATCCTTTAATCTTTCTTCAACTACAGGTGGAGCTGAGGGGCCAATTTCTGACTTAGGGAATAGCTTGACAAGTTTTGCCACCTGAAATGTCATGAACTTCCTTTCCCTAAGTATGTCTTCCTGCTTTTCTCCATCTCCCTGAATGAAACCACTATCTGCAGAGCTGATTCCACTTAAAACAGGTTTTTTTCTCTTTCCTTCCCTCTCCAGCAATTTTACTTTCCTGATTCTGCTCCCTGCCTGATTTAACAAACTTCAGGGTTGATGCATTGAAAATGGTGGCCAAAACAGCAGCCACCATTGCCAAGCCTTGATTTGGGCCAGGTCTTAAATCCCAAAATGTTACAAGATGAGACAGGTTGGGATGTATGAGGACAAAATGCTGTCTCAACCATTGCCCTGAAAATGAGCTCCAGGACAATCGAAATCTTTTCCTTTTGAGTAGCTGCGCTCTGCCCACGCTGCATGGACAGCCATATTTCTGCTGAGTCACATGCTTCCAGTACCTTTCTCTGTAGCACTGGCTTTTCACAGTAATTTAATCACTCACATTTATTGCAAAATTGTTATTCATATCCCATTAGATTTTGAGGAGTGGGTGTGCAATAGTAAGTGAGGTACATTGCCATGGTTCACAAAGCTTTTGTGACACTGAGAGGAAATTGCATTTTTCCCTACTGTAAAGCAGCTACAGAGATGGAAGTTATGAAATTAGTCAGCCTTAACATGCATTAATCAATGACAGGAACCTGAAGATGCCCTTGGAGAAAATCAGAATGAGAGGCTGAGCCTAGAGCCTGGTCTTTGCTGATAGCATATACTAAAGAGACAGCTCTTGTCAAATAGCAGCAGAGGAGCTGGGTATGAGTGGTGGCCAAGAGACTATTAAGTAGAACCAGGACAAGTAGCCAGCTTGGAGACACCATGATGCCATGATCACAGTGAAGAACAAGAGTCTCACAAGGATTTCAGCATTTGGGAGCAAAGGAAGGTGGAATTTGGAAATAGCAGGTTTGAGGAAAGCTTTTCTCAGCTACCTGGCATATCAGTGTCTTTGGGTTGTTCCCAGCAGAAGATATACAGCTGGCTCTGCACCTTCTCTGCTCTGACACTGTCCTTGCTGGTGGGCCAGGTGACTGCTCTGCACAGTGTGTGTCCCTTGAAAGTGCGGATCTGCAGGTGCCACACTGCTGACAAACTGTCTTTGTGCAGGATGCTGCTGCATCCTCTTCTTTAGCAACCGCTGTTGTGTTTTCTTCTGGGGTAGCTGTGACAGTGAGATATAGAGACATTCTGCACATGTCACTGGGTTGTAGGAAGAAGAAACAAGAGAAAGAAGCTTGTGTCTGCTTCTTCTGGGAAATGGGCTGGAAAATCACAGGCTGGCCTGAGGTTTCATGCCTCTGGAGTGTAGGTAATGGTGTTGGAAGCACAGAAAGACAAGACAATGGCAAACCAGTGCATAGACAGCCATAAGCACTCTCTTTCAAGCACAGCCAGAGAGCTGGTCTTCCCTGTAATCCAGCTTGCGGAATCACTGAGAGATAACAGAAAGCTGGTTTCTTCCTTGCAGCCTTCTTTATTTAAGAAATTATTCACACCCCCCNTTTCATCCCTGGGTGAAAGATTATTTGGTTTAGTGCTGAATGTAGCCTTTTTGGGTTGACGCAAGACTGATTCCATTCATGAAACTTGAGGTGACTTCTTAGCTCTAGCAATATGAAAGGGGAGTACAGCTCACCCTGCAGATGGTTCACTAAAATATTAAACAATGATTCACCGTTACTCACTGTCTCTCCAGCTCATAAATTTAAAATACCTCACTTTTCTATCATCTTTTTATTTAAGGAAAAATAAAAGAAGTAAACCTGTATTACACATAACTATACTAAATTGATTCTACAGAGAGATCTGCTAATAACCCTCCTACTGCTTTCTGCCTCTTTACATTAGTTCAAAACTGAAGTAATGTGAGAGGAGGAATCTTGCATTTCTATGTTTATAGAGAAAACAGGAATCTTAACATCTCTGGCAAAACAAGGGAGTAGAAATGTGATTGCAATTGTCCCTTATACTACTTGGGAGGATGACAGAAATAGCTGGACACAATGATCACAGGCAACAGAAAAAAACCAAGGTGCTGTCAGTATTTCTGGGTTCCCCACTAGTTGTCATAATCCATTGCCATGTAAACAATCTGTAACTGCTGAATTTTCCTCATTAAAGAAGTCACATAGATTTCTGTCTATGAAAACCAAGCAGGTTTTCAGACTTCCCTGTCCCCTAGGCTGGGCACCGACTGCCTCTCTGAGCACTGGGGGCACTCCAGCCCATCTGCACCAGCCCACTGCACCTGCCCTGCTGGTGTACTCCTTTCCTTTCTGTTTGGATTGTCAGTGCAGGGCTCTGCTTGCAAAACCCTGTTTCTATAGTTGAGAGCTGTAACTGGGAAAGCAGAGGTGTAATACTGTAACTGTATGGTCTGGTTGTTTCATTCTTCTTTGATTGATGTAACCAGCTCTGAAGGCTTGCTCACCTCAGGGGAAAGGTGAATTTAATCCAAAACCACTGTAGAGACAAAGGCAAAGTCTTGGTTTCTTTGAGTTTAGCCTACAGTGAGTTCTAGTGGCTTGGTGTTCAGAGGGTTGGGTGTTGTTAATATGCAGTGGTCAGCAGTCCCTGCCCAAAGGCTATGTGGCCAGGGAAGACACTGGGAGAAGAGATCACGAGTACTAATGTGAATGGCAAATCCAAAAATTTGTACTCCAGTTCTCAAGCCAGGACTCCTTATGCATAGACCACCGGGCTACTTAATTTAACTTCCCTTGAAAGAAGGGTAAGTTGTCCCTGGCCCTGATTTTAGCTGCTCTGGGATTCAGCCTAGAGCATGAGGTACTAGAAGTTAGTGAGGGCTGTAAAGGTAGAATTTGCGCCAAATACATGCCACCTATAGCCACAGCCATGGCAGCTCAAAAAGTGTGTCACTTACTGGTGTTTGTGCCTGCTGGGTTCCAGCCCAGGTTTGCAATGCCTATGCTGACTAATAGCAAAATCCAGTGATTTTGCTATTTCATGTCATCTGTCATCAGTCCCCACTGCCCATAGTACTTGATCTTTATCATCAAGAACTGATTTTTACTCTCTGTAGAAGTCCCATTTGTAAGGGTTGTTCTGCTGCTGTGAGTGAAAGCTGGTGGGAGCATAAGCACTTCTAGACTGCTAGAAGTGTTGTTTATTGTCTCCTTCAGCCACATAAAAGCAAAGGCAGTTGAAAGCAGCATTGCATGAGCCCTTACAGTGCTCAGCAAATACTTCTGTAAAAAAAATAAGGCTGGCAAAAAAATTGCAGGCACTAACAGCTTTGATCAGTTATAGTGAGATAAACAGACTAAAATCAGGGCTCTCCCCTTCTGTGCCCCCAACTGCCCCACTCTACGGTCCTCCTAGTGGTGGTTCCTGTCTCATGCAGGAGTGAGTCCAGAGTGCCCTCAGGGGAGACACTGTGGTCCACCAGGTTTCTTAGGAGTTACAAAATTATACTATGAGGCAGTAATTGTCACCACATTGTGTCCAAATTTCTGTATTGGAAAATTTTCTAGTCTGTCTTGTAATTCAAGTTTTATGATAGAGTCTGAATGTTGTATGTTACCTCATAATGTCAGTGAATTCCACACTCATTCTTCCAGGGTTCTGTGATTCAGCACAGGGTAAGCATGCCTGGTGCCTCTAGAAGGACGGACGGACGGATGGATGGATGGATGGATGGATGGATGGATGGATGGATGGATGGATGGATGGAATAGGTCCTCTGGCAGCCCTGGGAGGCAGGATTTGATTCACACTGCAGAGTCCTCTTTGTGCAGCCTGGGCCTTGCAGTGAGCATCTTTGTGGGCACTAGAGAGGAAGAAAAACAGGACAGGCCTGAGGCTTAGGATTTTCAAGGCCTTTCTTAACTTGGCAGCTGAAGATGTCCTTTAATGTTGTCTCTGCCCCCAGCTCCTTTCAGCAGACTGTTACTGTGCTAGCCCTGGGGCTTATTTGAATGAGGGGACATTGTCACAGGCTCCTCCAAAATTTGACATGCTTTTATGCTCACATCAGCAGCATTTTTCCTCACAGTGCCTTTACCTACTTGAGGTGCTGTGCACTACTGGCCATGTGCAAGTAGTCCAGAACCATCACAATCATACTATCAGGTGTCGAACAGCAGGGTTAGGAGATGCCAGGTAGTGATAGTGCAAGGTTGGCCACTTCTGCATTGCATCAAGGTTCACGCTACCCATATGGTATTGTGGGTAGGAGCTTTTGTAGACTGCTTGAGGGAAAAGTGCCTAGAGAATGACATACTCGCAGTTGGATGCTGAATGTGACAGGAAAAGCACATGGTCCCTTCTCTCCTTCTGCTCTTACCTCTGTCCTTAAACACTGTGTCAGCTTGAAGACACTGTGGCTTTAGTTGGTGTCTTACCGTCTGTTGTCCTGATGAAAGGTGGGACCCACCTTGCTGTCCCTTCAGGGTTCTTGTGTAAATTTCTGGCTCTCTCCCATAAAGGGGGGCAAAAATGCTTAAGGAAAAGGCAGTTTCCCAGGCAACCACACTCAACAATTTCATCAATTAATCAGGAGGAAACAAAGGAAGAGAATGGGAAGCAGATGCTCTGAGCAGGACAAAACTATGAATGAATAATGTAATCTATGAGACAGGCAGAATTTTTACCAGGAGAGTCAACTGACTCAACTTCCTATGCAAGAGCTCATTAGTGCAAAATCATGGCAGGGAGCCAAGAATGGCTTCCTAGGTCAATGACCAGTCCAGTATTTAGAAAATTGTGAGGCATACTACAGAAATATAGCCATGTTGACTCAGAAAGGCACAGCAAGACTCAAGGAGACATGGAGTTAGACTTAGATTCTAGTTTTCCCTGCCTCATAAAACTGGATTTTTGATGTTCCCTAGCCAAGGTTATGGCTAGATATGATGTCTTGAAGACATTAATATGCCCCATTTCTGGTCAGGATTTGTTAGCTAACCTGTTCATGTGGTGCATCCATGCAGGACATTTAACAGGAAGTACTGCCTTAAAGTAGTGCCTGCACATGAGAAGCAGCTGAGGGAGAGACTGGATTTCTTCTAGGAGTCCATGGTGGATTTAAAGGCTGTAGAGGTCTTGACAAAATGTAACAGTGCTCTTGTTGAAGGCTTGTTAAAAGGACGCTGGAAAGGAGAGGATATTAGGCAATGATTCTCTGGATTTTGGTGTTTTCTTGCAACTTGATCAGAATGAAAATGACAAGGTTTTGAAAAATTTCATGAGACAGTGAAGTGAAAAATGTCTTGACATGATAGAGGTTTGTTACATTAACTTTGAATCCATTCTTTTCTCTTTGCTTCTAAACATATCTTTTATATATATATTTTTCTTCAGGGCATTTTTCTTAAAAGGATTTTTTTCCTTACATTTCCCTCCACATTTACCAATCCAGCTTCTGTATCTGGTAGAAGCAACTAATGGGACTAAATGGTGAAGAGCACACCTTCTTTTATACACTGTATAGCTTTTATCTTTATGGATTCACATGTAAGTGTATTCTTCCCTTAACAATGTGATTGTTGGAACTCGGCTTTTGCGTAGATCTGCATGAAAAACCAAATCATCTCTTGCTGTAGCCTTTAGTTCAATTTACTTTGGTAATAAATGATTCCTGCTGATTACAATCTAATGCAATTTGTCAATTGGTTGCTGTAATGCACATTGTGGTATGGCAGTATTTCACGTCTGGAGTGCGTCTTTTAATTAGAACAGACCTCAACTTTCAGTTTTTAAAAGCAAATGAAAAGATGCTCTTGATGGCAATGTTCAAATGAGTATTAATTGCATTAAAAAATTGTAAGAGCAAGGTTTGAAGTGTCCATAAGGACAAAAGCTAATCAGAAATGCTAGAACCAGATTAAATCCATTGTCTTTAGTAGGATGGATTTGCTGCCTTTAATGATATCATTCCTAATGTTACCAGCTCTGTAGCTTCTCCTTTTCTAATACATTAATTAAACACCTAAGAGCTTGTGTTATGGGTACCTGAGATTTAAAACATTTCACACTTGGATTTCTTTTAGATAATTCATTATAGAACTTTTCTTTGTGGGAAATGTTATTTCATATTTAACTGGATTAACTAACTTTTCTAAAGCAAGGAAGAGCATTTTTCCTTCCTGGTACAACTTTCTGTCTGTAATGGCCAGGACATGCATCTTTCTGCATGTATTGGGTCAGGATGCTTCAACACTGCACGTATATCACATAATCATGGAATTGTTTGGTTGGAAGAGACCTTTAAGATCATCAAGTCCAACCATTAACCCATCTCTGCCAAGTCACCAGTAAATCGTGTCTCTCAGTAACACATCTCTGAAAAAACTTCAGGCTAGGTGACTCCACCACCTCCTTGGGCAGCCTGTTCCAATGTTTTACAATTCTTTCAGTGAGAAAATTTTTCTTAATATTCAACCTGAATCTCACCTGGCACAACTTCAGGCTGTTTTCTCTTCTTGTCCTGTTGCCTATTACGTGGGAGAAGAGGCCAAAACACTGACCTCCCTACAACCTCCTTTCAAGTTGTAGAAAGTTATAATGTCTCCCCTCAGCCTCCTTTTGTCTAGGCTAAACAACCCAGTTCCCTCAGCTACTCTTCGTAATACTTGTACTCTAGACCCTTCACCAGCTTTGTTGTTTTTTTGGATACACTCCAGTTTTCTTCTGAAAATCCAGAAAAAGCAAGCATGAGGCAACAATTACTGTGGCTGCACATTACTCATATGGCACTGGACCACTGTCTGAGAAAGCCTTCTGCTGTGGTTCTGCATAGCGCTAATGAGCTGGGCAGCAGTTTGGCTTCCTTCCCTCAAAGAGCTGCTCTGCTCTGTGTGCAGAAAGGTGCATGCAAAAATGGGCTTGGTCTCCAGGCAAAATGCTGTTCACTGAAGTAGCAATGACCTTGCTGCCTGGGTCAGGCTTGATGGCTTGATCTTTCTGGCAAGTTTCAGCTCAGGTGAGTTGTTTGTTTCCCAGAAGGAGATGAGGGAAAATGATGCACAAAAAAAATCTGACATCTTCATAAGCCTTCCAGCTTTGAAGCAGAGTGTGATATATTTGGTAGAAGAAAACCAGCTCAGGGTCAGGCTTCCTAGCTCCAGCTAAAAGTTGCATTGATCAAAGCTAATTTTTCTTTTTTAGTCAGTAACTCCTGCTGTAAAAACATCAAACACTGGGATAGAATCTGAAAGCAGGTAATTCTCCTCAGCTCAGGTCACAGACTTGACTGTGTTCTGGGAGATGCAAAAATCATCTGGAGTTTGAATGTTTCAGGCACAGCCATTCTGGAGTGGAAAGGGCTGAAGGGCTGTCGGTGGTCACAGAAATAAAACTGGTCTCAGGACTGTTTAACTAGTTCAAAGGAGCAATTTTCTCCTGACTCGTGCTGAAGGGAAGTGGTAGCTGTAACAGACACTTCCTCAGTCATGGTTCCCAAGCTGCAAAAGGACTGCTCCAATCCCTGGACCAATACCTGTAGATCTTCCATAACCAGCTAGAACTTATACTCCTGTGTACTAGACTTGACATAGTGAGGAAAGCATGGGAGGTCAAATGTGCTCCTGCAGGAGGTGAGGATGCAGCTGCATCCTTTGTAGGCCTGCTTTCCCTGCTGCAGGTGAGCCTGCCCTAGGCTAGTGGACTGAGTCCCTGCTGACTTGTTAAGCAGATTGGGAAGGGAACCACTGCTCCTGGTGATGTGGAGGGGATGGGATTGTCCTTCTCTGTTTCTTGCCATATTTTGCCCTATTTTTTCCAGTCATTTAACATATACTAAATCCAGAGTCTGTGGGAGGCTACATTGTCTGAGCTGAATTGCCTGACAAAAGAGAGAACACACAGGATATGAGAAAAACAGGAAGGAAAAGCAGGATCACTTAGGTTCTAACACAGGTCTGCTTTCTCTTTCTAGGGAAATGTGCAAAGTGTCTCCTCTTTCCCATGAAACCCCTCCCATTCGTTTGTGCCTTCAGCAAGTTGAGCAGTGGAGTGATGTCTTGGATGAGATGCTTGTTATCTGAACAATTGTTTCTAACAAGAGCTGGACAAACTTAGGAAAGCATGAGGGCTCTTTACCTTGCCTTTCCTTATTACATCTGGGTTGTGAGCTCAGTTGTGAGACCATCCACATCTCTATTGGGGCTCTGACTGTCTTCCCTTGTGGCAGATGAAACAAGACAGTGAATAGTCCCAGAAACAGGTTTAGGGGTGGGAACTTTGGGAGATGAGACATGGAGAGATGCGGGTGCTAGTGTGAAGAGTCTCATGCGCCATCCTCTGGAGGCCCACCTCAGTATTTGAGTCACAGTTGACTCTTCTTTCCCTTTCTGAGTCACTGCCTTGGTCTATTTCTGGCTTGTGCTTTGCGAAGAGTGAGTTGATGAGATTGTGTTAAAGAGGTCATAGCTGGTACCAAGGGGTACATTCCAAGATGTTTTCCATAAGTAGATTAATCCAACTGGGCTACACATAACACTTTTGTATATACTGCTGGGAAGTAGATTGAGGTGTAAGTTCAGTACTGCTTGGGTTCACTGCGCATGAAGAGTTGGAACGAGGTTGAGACTGCCACCAGCGGTGAAGCCTTTTCAGATTCTCTAATGCCCTGTCTGAGAAGAGCAGGTACCTGACACAGTCCCAGAGCCTAGCGGCAGCCTAGAAAAAACCTGAGAGAACCTAAGAAAATTTCACCCATTACTGTCTTGCCAGAAGATGACTCTGGAAATGTGGGGGGGTTGACTACTTGAGTCACTCCCAGAGGGGATGGAATCTGGAACTTAGAATAGAAGCATGCAGATACACTTTTTAGTCCAAATACCTCATCTCCTAAATGGGTTCAGTTTTTCTCTTTTAGATATCAGGTAGGGTACAAGATTCCCCACCTGGAGATTCCTGGCTCTCTGCAGCTCACAATACTGAGTTTGAAGGAGATGACTGTAACCAGGTGAGAAGACTCCTAGCCACCCTAGCTTATGTGGTGGCAGCCATGAGACTCAACACTCCAATTCATCTGCACCAAAGGTCCTAATACAAGAACAGGACAAGTTTATGGGTTCCAGTCTTTTGGGGAACAGGCTACAGACTCTCCAGTATATAAGGCACTAAGGCATTCAAGAGGAACTATCAGAGGTCTCAAGGGTGTTTCAGGTTGAGACAGAAGAGCAGAGCTGGAAAAGGTCAGGGAAGACACAAGGTGAGATGGCTGGTATCCCATGGTTAAACTGAAGCCTAACTCCATGCATCCACAGAGGAAGATTCTGGAAAAGACACCCTTAATTTTTCAGTCTGCTGGAAACAATTCTTTCTAATTTTAGCTCAGCATTCGTGCTTGCATGTGATAAATGGTCCTGTGTGGCACTCACTGAACTGCAGGGAAGCAGTAGCTTGCCAGAGAGGCAGTGTTCAGGCAGGGCTGTGACCTAGCAAAATGAGGGTGTTCCTGAGCCCAAATATCTCAGTGGGCTTCACCATGACCCTGCTTCTTTGTCCTGAAGCAAGCTCCAGGAACAGTGTGTGCTACAAACATCCTTCCTGTCAAGAAAGAATGGCAATAGCAGAGCTAAGGGTCTCAAAATGGCTTCCCCTCACATAAAAGGAGTACACTGGGACTTGTGCTCTCACAGGACCAGGCAGGGATTGGTTTACTTTGTTTATTGAAGAAGGAAAACCATTTATGCTCAGTGTCAAAAGCATGCAATAGAAACGCAGCATGCCAAAGTAGGAGTCTTGTCCCCAGTGCAATATACATCTCCCCTTAATTAAATCTCCTGCAGCCTGCAAGCTCCATGCAGCGCCAACAGTTAGCAGCAGATGATATATGAGATAAACTGTGCCAACCCTCCCATTCTACATATCTCTGCTTGCTCAAGATAATATCAAAGCCAGATGGAGGGAGAAAGACAGAAGGAATTGATCCTTCCACTGGTAAATTACTTAAAACAAGACTTTGTAAAATCTCCTCCTTCCCCAACACTTTGTTCCATCTATTTGGTAAACACAGGAAGGATTATCTTAGCCCACCCAGGTCTTTCCCTCTTAGAAGTATTAGGCACAAAGAATTTTAACACATCAGGAGGTTTGGGAATGTCTCCCACTGTACCACTTCTGGATTCACTTTTTGTACTCTGATCCAAGTCTTCACCTTTCACAGCTGGTTCCACTAAAAGAGAGCCATCTTCTGTGCTGCAGGCTTGGAAAGGGCCTCTGAGCCAGCCAGCCAACTTCCCTGGAGCACCCCATCAGTCAGAGAGAGCCACTTGCCTTACATTTTAGAGCACCAAGTGCCTACCACAGCATGTGCAAGGCCAGCTAATCTGTCTTGACTTTTCAAGGTTTAGAAAATCATTCTCTTCATTCTGATGAAAAGCAGCATTGTTTCTGAGGAGGAGACACCATCCCGTCTTCTGGTGGAGAAGCCTGGAAACAGATGAAACTTCTTTCCACCAGTACTCCACCCAAGAATCTCAATTTCTTTTTCCAGTGATCAAGTAATCCATGGCTCAGGTTCCTTGACATCTTTTCTGGCTGCTTCTGAGGTTTATCCTGCCTTCTTGATACACATAGAGTCTTTGCAATGAACCCTGTACCATGCTGGTTGTGTTTTTCAATGAACTCACTCATATACGGGTTTTGGATGAAGGCTCCATGCTGTGGTACAGTTTGCACCATGGTGGTCTCTGGTGGTCCTTATGTCCTTGTTAGAACACATCTGGATGAAATCCAGGAACATTTTCCAGTGTCAGATAGTATAACTCTACCTGCAATAATAATATTGATGATCAGACTCTTTTCATTATCCCCATTCACCGCCATTCTTCAAAGCTCCTGCAAGCACTTGTGTTACTTTGATATCCTGACTGTGCAGGTGCATTTTGCAGGGTGGTTTCAGTAGGAATAGGATAAGGATCTTGCACTTGCTTAGTCTGTGGGTAAGTATCTGCACACTTTCCTTCACATCTTTCCTCCTTTCCTAAGGGAATTCTCCTTCTCTCTCACCAGATGTAAACAGCATGCCAGGTGTTTCTGCGAAGTTAAGACAATTAATTCAACTAGCCACTCCTGCTGCCCAAGCCATTTAAGGTAGTCCTTTGTTTTTGTAAGGACTGATTATATCCTAGGTCAAGCAATAAGATTGTTATTATCTGTGGAAATGAATGAAAAACAGACTGCCAATAAGAGAAAGGTTTGGGGGAAGAGGATCAAACATAAACCAAAACTTTGAAAAGCTGCTCTGGACTTCCTTTTTGGGTGATTCCACTTAACCCTTTCTTGCATGTAGGGATGTTTTTCCCGTGTTAGGATTTCATTTGTTGAGTCGCAGAAGGAAGGTGGTGTAACACACGTACCTCTCTCTGCTATGGAAGGCAGTGCAGCATGCATTTCTGCTGTTAGATACTCAGTTTAAAATTTGATCAGATTTGTTGCAGTCAGACATTACTGTTTTCCTATTTCTTTTAAGCAGATGCTTATAAACAACAAAGCACATTTCTGAAGGTTATGATAGGGCTGTAAAGACTAATACCTGCAGAGAATGAATCATCTGCTCAGCTTATACACCCACTGTGGGATGAGTTGAAGCCCATCTGGAAATAGCTTACTCAGTTTGGATGAATGTGTGTCAGATAATCCATCAGGCACAAGGGAAGGTTCACAAGTAAATCTACTGTTACAGACTCATAGTTGTCACACTGGCACAACATTCTACGATTTTGTTTTCCTGTTTTGCTGTTCTTTTGAAGCCTCCACCAGCTGTAAATGGGGATTTCACTGGGGGGGATAAAATGAAGGAAGGTCTCAGCCCAGGCAGAAGTTTGCCCAGATGGGGAGACAGCACCTGAAAGTATATCTAGCTTTTCTGCTATATTAAACCCAGCACTTCTTCACAGAGGAAAGGGAATTAATTACCTGGTGAGCAGAAAGCCAAAGAGCCAAGTTTGTGATTTTGATTTTTTTTTTAAGCTGATCCTTTTTCTTGTGAGAAAGCCATGTATTTGGTGCACATGCATGAAACTAAAATAATTATCGGTCAAACAAGCAGCTAAAGACAAATCGCAGACTAAGATAGTGAAAGCAAATGTCACTTTGGCCTGTACCTATCTTATGGGGCTTAATCAAAGTCCTCTCAGCTCCTAACAGGCTCCTAAGTTCTCAGCTCACAATGCACAGCCTGACTCTGATACTTCTGATATTCTCCTTTACTGATGGGGCAAGATATGACAAGTCCATTTTCTGCGCTATGTGAAGAGCTGTTAAGTCTAGGACAAATCCTGGTCAATTATCTAATTTAGTGCTAAACTGAAAACAGCCACATGAGGGAGGACAATGTCTAGCTTCTCTGGTGATTCAGTGTGGACGGTTGTCCAGATCCATCATTAATTACTGCATTGAAAAGCCCCAGAACTAAAATAAGCATAGATGGGAACAATCTTCCCAAGGGCATCAAGGACCTCAATAGTTAGTGTCTGGGAGCAGTGAGGGCCAGCCTTAGGTCCTCCTCAACAGGCAGAAGCCAAGCATGGTAACATCACCAGCAAGGCAATGGATTTGGCAACCATGGTTCAAATTCACAGTACCCAGGCAGGGCAAGCCCAGGTGACAGCCAGGTTCGGAGAAAAATGAAGATCACCAGGCAAGTTCATAGTGACATGGAGGTACTGGAGTGGGTCTAGAGAGACAACAAAATTGGTGAAGGGTCTGAAGAACAAGCCTTATAAGGCGTGGCTGAGAGAGCTGGGGCTGTTTAGTCTGAAGGAAAAGAGGCTGAGGGGAGACTTTGTTGCTCTCTATCACTACCTGAAAGGAGGTTGTAGAGGGGTGGATGTTGGTCAGTTCTCACAAGGAATAAGTGATAGGCAAGAGAAATAGTCTTAAGTTGCACCAGGGGAAGTTTAGGTTGGACATTAGGAAAACACTGGAACAGGCTGCCCATGTTGAGAGTTGAATCGCCATCCCTGGATGTGTTTAAAAGTCATTTAGGTATGGATATTACACACAATGGCTTTGTGGTGAGATTTGTAGTTTTAGGTTAATGGGTGGACTCAGTGACCTTAAAGGTGTTTTCTAACAAACTATTCTATGATTCTATGACAAGATATGTTCTAAGTCAATGCAAGAAGGCAGCCTGCAGTCCATAGAGTCCATGGCCAGGCATGAGCACAGTGGTGGCTGAGGAAAACCACAGGACAGATGAAACTGGAATTGAAGGCCCAGGGCTTGGCTTAAATGGAACTGTTGGGTCTATATTTATGTGCACTCAGGGCGTGACAAGTCAGGAGACCTGGCTCACAGTCCTCTTGGGCAACTGGACCATACTCGAAAATAAAATGCACTGAATTCCATTAAGTTGGACATTCTGAATAGGTTTCTGTGGATCCCTGTGCAGCTGGATGGCAGCAAAGCCAGCCTAGTCATTCCAGGGTAAACTGGTCCTTTTATGGGTTCATCAGAAGGACAAGAGAAAATGGTATTTATTTTCTTCTTATCCACTAATTGTGAAAAATACAGGACACTGAGAAGGTGCTAATGAGCAGTACTGGAAGGGTTAGTGCATATACATGTTTCTTTGGAGACCAGAATACGCTCCTGAGAGCCCTGTTCTGGCTATTACAGGCTAAAAAGGCCTGTGCCAATAGAGGAGACCTGCAAAAATTAGAAGTATTGTGTTTTCCCCTTAATATAGTTTTCATCAGGAAATGAGACAGCATCATAAAGAGATTTAGATGGAAAAGAGTCTCTGGAGGGTTGTCTCCACACCCTGCACCAAGCAGGGTCCCCTTAACTGCTAGATCACATTGTTCAGGACAATCTGAAGATGCTCATCTCTTCCATCCTGTGGTATGGAATAGGTCTGCAAGTCAAAGTTCAGAAAGGATCTGGGTCCAAATTACCAACAGGAGCAGACCTGGTTTCAGCATGCTTTTGGTTTATTTATTATTCTGAAGAGCCAAATCAGTTGCTAGACCATAATGCAGTTGCTAGATCATAATGCAGTTTAACACACAAGTCTGGCTCAATCTCATTGGTGACAGCTGTTGTTCTCTTCCTTTTCTTTTCTTTATCTGCGTCACATGAAATGAGGGATGCAGCCTCCTCTTGCATGCCTGCCATATGCCCTAGTGAGGCTTAGCAGCCAGCTATGGATGCAGACAGCATGCAAGGTCTTTGGACCACACCTGCCTTGCTGCACCTGTCTGGGACATGAGCTCATGCTTGCTCACGCAGTGGTCTGTGCATTCCCTTACTGGCCTGGGATCTGAGTCACCCTGCCCTCTCTTAAGGGAAGAATAATAGCAAAACCAGTGGTGAATAATCAGAGTTAATAATAATGCTTGCCTAAGGTACTTGGTGCACTTTGCTCCCAAATAACTGTTGAATGAAAACACCCTGTCTGCTAGGGACACACAGTGTCTGTGCAGCACTGTGAGATTTAACATCATCTGACAACAGCCAGCCCCCCGGCAAGTTGTGGGTTTCACCCAGCCATTGCCAAGCCCCCTTTTTTTCTGTGAAAGTGCTGAAAGTCAGCTAAGTAATGCTCTTCTGATGAATGAATTCCCCCAGCGGCATGCAGACCAGAGTGGATCCATTCCCTGGGTGCTCACCCAGGAAGTCATTAGCAGCTTGCAGGCAGAGGTCGATCCCATTACCATGGTTTTGTAATGCTTTGTTGGAAAAAAATAAGTGGGTGCCTTAGGACTGGAGCTGACCTTGAATGAACACAAAGAAAAGCCACCGTGTCTGGAGTTTTTTTGTGAAATGAAATGTGCTTCTGTCATGATGCTGATTAGGGGAAAAGCAATTTAGGGGAAGGACACAAGCTGGGAGCAATGTTTTCAGGTGAAACTATAGTTCATCAATGTATTGACTGCTTCAAATGAAGAAAATTTTCATGACCCCTTGTATCATCTGCAGGAGGACTGAAAGACATCTGGAAAAGGACCCAGATAAGGCCTCACTCATTGGTGCAATGACCTCTGGACAGATGTTCTTGCTCTGAGCAGGTAGCAATCAGTTGCACACATGGACAGCCTCCTTTTCTCTGCTGGCAGATAGCTCTCATTTTAATGCTTCTCTTTATGGCTAGGCTGGGTTCCTTCCATTAATTGAAAGTACATACTTTGCACGAGTAGATCTTGGATAGATCTCAAGGACCCAGATAAAGTGAGTGGATCCAGAACAAGGCAAGTAGGGTATCCAGCTACAAAGGTTGCACATTAAACCATGTTCATTTTCAGATGGATTTTCCTGTTCTTTACAGTTTTAGTTTTCGAAGTGCAAATGCTGGACACTAGAGGTGGTTGCAGAGAGAAGGAAGGCTAAGATGTCCCTTACTGTGGGCCCATTTGCCCTTTTCTGTGGTTTGGATGTACGAGAAAGAGCTCCAGTCCAGATAGGTACATGATGTGAAGAAAGACACAAATGGTAATTGATACTCACACAACTGTAGAGATGGCTCCTGGTGTCACTAGATGTTTCCTCATCCAGATCTGGACTTTCCTCTGTTCTGCCTAGCAGGCTCTTCTCTGTGATGGCCTCTATTAGATGAGTCAAAGCATACCATTCACTTTGATGCAATAATACAAGTATAAGCTACTTCCTGCTTAATGTGGGTCCATTTGCTTTCATTTATGATGAATTAATATTTTCTTCTGTGCTGTGAATGGTAGCACTAAGCATACAGCAGGTAGCTGCTAATTTTGTTAGTGAAACTGGTTAGAGAAGGAGATAAAAGGGGAAATACTTAATCATTGAATGGAATAGCTAGCTCAGGCACTGCCATGTTATCATCATGACTGCAAAACCATGTCTGTGGCCACTCACCCCATCTGGCAGGAGGTCCATTTAAACCCTCAGAGACACACTGTGGCATGACACTGATTCTCCTTTAAGCTTCACAGCAAAGCTGTGGGCTCAAATGAGGTGGCAAAGAAGTAGCTCAGTCACAATCTCTACCCATTGGCAATGCTCCAAGCATTCCTGACAACCACGTGCTGCTTGATCCTGTAGACAGAAGCAAATGCTGTGAAGCAGGTTAGGAAATGACAGGAGGTACCTAGCTTTTATTACCTGGGAAGGAAATGAAATCCTGGGACAGCTCAGTCAGTAGATTCTTCACAGTCCGTGCACTAAGAGCAGGCGTCACTGTTCATATGATGACATCGGATGAGATTTGTCTGAAGGGACACACTGCTATGGGTGAGGGGAGAATGGGGTTTGAGCACCTGGCAGAAATGGGAAGAACAGTAAATACTATTTGGTAGCTTTGGATCACCTCTGTAATTTGAAGGTGAGTAAGTTGTAGTAGTGTCCTTACCATCTGACCTTAGCATGTCCTCTTGCTGCTGTTGTTGGGTCTTCCTGGATCCTCACATTGCTGTGTTAAGCCTTCCAGGTTTCGCAGTAGTCCTCACGTGTTAGCATTGCTTTGAATGCATAAAACTGTCTTTGACAGAATGAAAAGGTTTTGTTCCAGGAGAAGCAAACCCTTCAGCTCATTCATAACTGCTTAGAGATAAGCATGTTACTTGTGTCTACAACAATAAATGCCAGTTTGATACAGACACAGGTCCAAGTCCAGCACCTCCAAGCTCATCCGCAAAACACCTTAAATTGCTGCAGAAGTGCAAAGTGGTTTTTGTTTTTGATTAAATAGAAGAGAATTTCTTTCTCTTCTCCATTTGTCTTCCCCCTTCTCATCCACAAGTAAAATAGTCAAGTAGGATAAAAAGAGCATCCTAAGGAGAGAGTTACCACATGCTGCTCACAGTGTTAGCATTGAGTCACATAAATAATTTAGGTGTCTCTAAATACACTGTGCTCTCAGCCGGCAGTCTTTCCAGCTATAATCTTGCCTGTTGCTCCTAATTCTGAGCACATGGTTTATTCCACTTCTGTCCTGATTACAAATCCTTTGTTGTTGGCAACATGTGAATGCAGCCCAAAAGGCCAACTATATCCTGGGCTGTGTCAAAAGAAGTCTCACCAACAGATTGAGGTATGTGATTTGCCCCCTCTACTCTGCTCTTGTGAGACCTCACTTGGAGTATTGCTGTTCTGGAGTCCCCAGTACAAGAAGACTTTTGGAGCCCCTAGTACTGGAATGATGTAGAACTGTTGGAATGAGTCCAGAGGAGGGCCACAAGGATGATCAGAGAGGTTGTAGCAGCTTTTCTATGAAGACAGGCTGAGGGAATTGGGGTTGTTCAGCCTGAAGAAGATGAGACTCTGGGGGAATGTCATAAAAACCTTCCAGTACCTGAAAGAGGCCTACAGGAAAGCTGGAGACAGGCTTTGCACGAGGGACTCTAGTGATAGGTCAAGGGGAAATGGTTTTAAGCCAGAATAAGGTATTCCTCACTCTGAAGGTGGTGAGGCACCATAACATGTTGCCCAGGGAGGTTGTGGATGCCCCCTTACTGAAAGGGTTCAATCACAGGTTGAATGGGGTCCTGGGCAACCTGGTATATTGAGAAGTGTCCCTACCTATGGTAGAGAGATTGGAACTAGATGATCTCTGAGATCTCAGCCAATCTTATCCATTCTATGATGAGCCAGACCAGCTTGGCAGTTGAACACTAATACTCCATAGGAGGATGTTTTCCCTCTACCTGACATCCCCCAACGAAAAATGCAAGGTACCACTACTGAAATGCAATAGTTGTGGAAGAGCTTGGGGTCCAGTGGTATTGTAGGATGGGAGAGCTGGCTGTGCGGCTTGCTTAAATTTTGCTTGCTACTTGAGGACATGTCAGCTGTTAATGGATGCTATGGGGTCATCAGAGCCCTGCACAGACCGAAGCCTCACAGCTATCACTAGCTGCATAAAATAGCCAGGAGCATGTCTCAAGAAATGAAAGTGGAAGAATGAAAGGCTCAGCCTCGGAGCCAGGATGACTTTAAGAATCTCAGGAGACTAGTTCATCTTTGCATACAGCTGTCTGGATTACAGCAGCTCTGGGAGGGTAAAAGGAAATGTGTCCTTCATTGCTGCTTCCTGCAATGTCATTGGTATGACTTCCTTGATGCATTAAATCAGTGCACTTGGGAGCACAGCTGAACCTCTGCAAATGGAGCAACAGAATCCAAGGGTGGTTTTTACATACAACCTTTAAGTGTTTTTAGTAGTCTATTGTGAATTCTTGCTTCAAAGCAGTGAAACATCAAGCAGATCACAAACTGTGTCCTGATATTAAAAACAAATTCACCGTGAGAGAATGAATAATTGCAGAGGACCATGGCGTATCAGACGCCACACTCCAGCAATATCTGTCTTGGGAGAGTCTCTGTGAAGGACTGGTGTCAAAAGAAGGAAGAATAAAAAGAGATAGGGAATAGAAAGAGGAGACATCTCTCTCTGGTGTTAACCAGAAGAGATCATGGAAGCTGAGCAGACAGCTCAGAAGTGCTTCCTGTGAATAATCAGTCGAGCTACTCCATAGATTTCCTTTTGGTATTTCCCTCAATACTTTGCATTTTCTCTAGTAACCAATAATGCATTCCAGCACTGCTGCTACCTCTTGCAGTATTAGTCTGAGCCTTGTGCTCAAAATCTTTCTTCATTGAATGTGGTGGAGGATGTCTCAGGTCTCTTGTTTTTCATTTGTTGTTTAATATTCTAGAGGAAATTAGAAAGATTCTGATGGAAGACAGGGAAGCAGAATTTAGTCTTATTTGAAGAGGTACATTTGTCCAGTATTTTTTATCATACTAGCAGAATTTGACTCTCTTTCTGCACGTCTGTAGAAGCTGGCCGAGTGAAAACCACCCCATATTTTGCTTTCACTAATCATTCCTTGCTCTTTCTTTGTGCATTGCCTTAAATACAATATTGTCCATTTCTTCCAATTATTTAACCTAAATGATACTTTGGGTTTATTCATGTTAGTGCCTATCCATGTTCAGTATATACAAATACTTCTTATTCTTTCAAAGAAAACAAATATTTTGGAGAAAAAAATGGAGAAGCTGCTGTAGGTTTTATTATATTTGTCTTCCAATGGCAAACAAAAGGGTAGTGGCAGAAGTAAAGATATGGTGTGACAAGCAAAAAATGAAATGGAGAACGGTCACAAAAAATAGAATGCAAATGAGAAAAGAGTAATGCTAATGGAGAAAATAATCTTGGGTAGTAGCAGGCACTTACCAGAAGACTAATAGGATCATGTTTCAGAGGTCATTCTGTCATTAAATGTGGACCAATGAAATAGTAATAGGACAAGTGAACATTAAGTCATGGTAATATACAGAAAGAGCAAGGTCACCAAAAGAAATTAAGTGCCTCCAAGGGATATCGAGCAATTTATTACCAAAAGATGTTGAACCTACTTAAAAATAACACTGCTAAATGAAATGTCCAAGTGTTCTCGGGGGAAGGAGAAAGACAGACCCAATAGCTCCCTTGGGAAGGCTGGAAATTGCTGATGAAAGAGCAAGTGATAAAAAAGTAGTGCATCTTCTGAGCAACTAAAGCAGATAGTACATTGGGCACCTGCTGGCAGAGACTGAAGACACACCTTCAGCAACTATTTTCCAAGATCTTGCTCACATTGTCACAGCATAAAGAGGTAGTGTTCCTAGGGGCATATGGGTTATGTGATCCTGTGAGGAGAGCAGTGGCTGTCATGAGCTCCAAACACAGTAGAGAGGCACGTGGCCAGCCTTGATCACTGAGAGTTGGACTGCATTTTAAATTTCTTCTCATTGAATTGTCACTTTGGAAAAAGTGAGAACAAATTATTGAAAAAACACTTTATATCTTTTCAAAGAAAAATAACACCAGGATTTCCCCTCAAAACAATAAAACCCTAAAGGTTGGTGGCAAGAGCTGAGAACCCTCTGATCACCTCAAATGCATGACAAGGGTATGGAAGACATAGGAATGATCTGGATACTTCATATAAGCAGTGGCTTATATGGGGAAATACCCAATGACAACTCTATTCCTCTACTGTTGTAATGACTCAGTTTTCCCATTGCTATAGGAACCCTGATATCAGGATAAGGGGCTTTTTAATGAGAAGCACCAGAGACCTTTCTGCATCTCATACATCTCTGGGGCTCACTTTGAACACAGGGTCCCCCACAGGTGAAGACCCTACTTCCAGCTATGCACTCCTCTGTAGCCACTATCAGTCACTGTCTCTGTGACTTGGCCTCTGTGTAAAACCTACTCTAATGATCTCATGAATATCTTTGTTGCCACAAAGCTATTCCTTGGTGATCTCTGCTCTCTCATCCCTCCTAGGTGCCCATGGAGGCAGAATTTTTTCCCAGTAAGAGCTCTGTCAGCATGCAAAGGAAGACAGGCATTAGTGCCTAAGCTGAAAAGGTACCAGCGAGTCCACCAAGTCCTTCGCTTTCTAACATATATATATCATATCATAGAATCACTAGGGATCCGAAGGGACCTTGAAAGATCATCCAGTCCAGTCATGTTCAGAAAAGATGGTGGATGATGAATGTTTTCTAGCTCCAACATAAGTAAATGGATCTTTTTGTAAGTCCTTTTGTTTAAAAGGAAATCCCAGGAACTGAATGCAAACACTGGCATTTGTGTGAATATTTTTTTTGAGGCTGGATTTTACCAAACCCAGTCCAGCATTACTCCAAAAGGAAACAACTCAAGAGAGAGGTGTGAGACCCTTCCAGGAAGCAGGAGGTTCCCACTCAAGGCCATGCCTTATATAAGACATGCAAGAGCATCAAGTAAGTGCTTTAGAGATTAGTTGAAGGTCAGAGGTGGAACAAATCTTCTTTCACAGCAAGTTCCTAGTTGGAGAAGAACTACACTCATGGGAAGACATTACCATGACTGCTTCTGGAGCACATCAAGCCTTTCCTTGCCTGAGGTTTGTGTGTTGTGGTTCCTTTATGGGTCAGATGGAGCAGCAAAACCCTATGTTGATTTCTTCTGCTTACATGCTGTAAGTTACTCCAGTTAGATATGGACTTTTATTCCAACTTACAAGTGAGTTGACAAGATAATTGTTCAGCAGTCACTCTACAAGACCAAACTATGGGAATTGAATGTATTACAGCCTCATTATTGGCTGCACTGTTTTCAGTGCCTCTTATTTTGATTGTCTGATGATTCTTGTAGGAACTTGCATCTAACTTAGTCAGAAAGTCAGAAGTTCAATTCTCAGTGTCACACTCTGCCTTGGGCTGATTTTTTCCCCAGCTGAATCAAGCCTGGTCATTTCTGAAAGTGAGTCTGGAGAAAATCTTATTGCTTACAACAGCTAGAAGACGATAAGAACTTCCAAGGTTTGTGCTGCAATTTGCAGTTTATCTGGTAGGTGGTGAAAAAGGCATCCAAATCTTGGTGGATGTATGAACGACTGTGAGACCTTTGTGCTCAGGCTGTCAGGAACACTTTTCTTTTCCTAATCTCTATGTTGGCTGGCAAACTTTCTCCTGTCTTCAGACACACAACAATCTGGGGGAGATGCAATTTATGTAGTGGATGAAAGTATAACATTGTAGGTAGCTAAAATTTTCAGAAGAGAATGTGGAATGTTATAGCACTAGACGATGGATTAATTTGTCCTTGGGTTTTTTTGTGCAAACAGCTGAGCCAGGTGTCATGAAGATTTCAAAATTGGTGGACATCTGGCCAGAAAAATGGCAACTCAAAGTCTGGAAAAACAATCAGCAGCAAAAGACTAGGGTAGTGTTCAGGTAGTTCCCTGTGCATCATAACTTCTTTCTTTTAAGAATTGAGCATCAGATTAAATTGAGTTGGAATTACTCTCTGGAGGTAGAAGAACATTAAAAAACCTAGTTCACAGCACAGGACTAGCAACCACTTCCCCTCCCCTCCGTGTTTTCATTAATGTGGTAAAACTGAAAAGCACTCTTTAATTTTGTTTTCTGAAAAGTGCTTCTCAGTGTGATTGATGTCTCTAGCCTGGAGTGGTTTTGTGTATTATCAGGGTAGTATCACTCACTAACAACTGGAATCATAGGACTGACTTCCATTTGTAACATTAAAACAATTTCTTCACCTTTAAATTGTGCAGCACAAGAAAATACCCAGGCTTACATTTTTTGTGGATTTTAGTATGAGGTTAAATAATGTTGTGATGGAAAGCACTGTGCTCATTTGCAGTTCTGTAGTGACCACAGATGTTGTAAAGGAGAGCCGCACACTTCACTGTAGGGACATTCTTGTTGGTGACCTCTGGAGTGGAGCAAGGACTGACCAGTTGGAAAGCAGTGTAGAAGAGGACCTGGAGCTCCTTGTGGACAGCAGGATGACCATGAGCCAGCAATGTGCCCTTGTGGCCAAGAAGTCAAATGGCATCCTGGGATGGATTAAAAGAGGTGTGGTTAGTAGGTTGGGAGAGATTGTCCTCCCTCTCTACTCTGCCCTGGTGAGGCTGCATCTGGAATATTGTGATAAAAGACAGGTGTAGTACTTTACACTTCAGAAGAAGTTAAATTCCCAATTCCATGCTAACTGGGAGTAATTAAACCCTTCACAACCATGCGAGCTGTGATTTTTTTTTATGAATGGAAAATAATTATCTGAGCAGTACTTTAGAAGAGCATCTGGAAATTGTAGAGGAACACAGAGCAGGTATAAGCGGTCACTGTAATTCTGCTGTAAAAATTGAGGCAGGCCTCAGAGATTCACTCACAGTGCTCTTGTCTCTCTTCTAACTAGTGTTCCTGAAGAGGCAAAAGAGAAATAAACTGTGATTCAGGAGGAAGAACTTAATACACTGCTTGGAAAATCTGTCCCCTGGTCTCCATTAAATATAGAATTTCTCTCCTCTAAAGATCAGGTGATGATATTTCTTTGGCTAACACAGGTCAGGCTAAGTAAACTAAGGATATCATCATTTCTCTCCAATCCTGTGAAATAAAATTACAAGAAATCTTGTGAAGTAAATATTTTGCACAATATAAATAAATATAAAACTGGAATTTTAACAGTGCAAATAATGAGTTAGTCACAGGAACAGCACACAAATACAGTTTGAAGGACACTTTGTCCTGTGGACTTCATGAGTCAAGACCAAACAGTCCAACTGTTTTTTATCTTCAGCTCCAACTAAAGATCCTGGTCTTCCTGTGTGAACTTCTATGCTATGCAAAATCTCATGCTAACTGAATATAAATGCCTCCTTCTCTCCTCAGGAAGAAGAATGAGAATAACAGCTTGTGCTGTGTTCACCTTTCCTAGCAGGTGACACTGTTCTGTGTAGGAAAAGGGAAGGTCTATAGTGCTTCAACTGGAAGGGTATTTTTTGATCATGTATAGAACGTTTCTTTTTCTGAATCACTGTGCTAAAGAAGATGGTGTTGCATAGGTATAACAATGAGATGGATCAGGAATTACAGTAACACTCTGACATTCTTCATTCTTTCCACATTTTTGCCTCTCCATGGCTCTTTTGACAACAATAATAAACCTTAACCCCACTCCTC
>VZRI01010040.1:0-46521 GCA_013397515.1 Upupa epops
TGTGATTCTGCTAGGTATTATATTTTTACCACATGAGATCCTGTACTCCACCATCTCATGGTCACTGCAACCAAGGCTGCCCTCAACCTTCACTGCTTCAACCAGACCCTCCTTGTTGGCAAGTACAAGATNTCAACCAGACCCTCCTTGTTGGCAAGTACAAGATCCAGCAGCGGTCCTCTCCTAGTGGGCTCCTCCACCATTTGCATGAGGAAATTGTCACCAATGCACTGAAGGAACCTCCTGGACTGTGGATGACTGTCTGAGTGGGTCTTCCAGCAAATATCTGGGTAGTTAAAATCGCCACGAGAACCAGGGCCTGTAGATGCGAGACCACTGTTAGCTGCCTGTAGACCTCATCAACTTCCTTATTCTGATCTGGTGGTCTTTTATAGACACCAATGACAGTGTCACCCATGCCAACCTGCCCCTTGATCTGCACCCACAAACTCTCAACTCTCCATCCACAGGGGACAGAACTCAAGACATACCAGTTGCTCTCTCATGTAAAGAGCAACTGCACCACCTGGCCTTGCTGATCTGTCTCTTCTGAAATGGACCATCCATGACCACATTCCAGTGATGTGAGCTGTCCCACCAGGTCTCTGTAATTGCCACCAGATTGTAATCACCTAACTGGACACAGATTTCTAACTCCTGCTTATTCCCCTTGCTGCGTGCATTGGTGTACTGGCACTTAGGGAGCGAGCTGAGTGCTCCAATTTCACTTTAGGACAGCAAGAGGCCCCCTGCTTTTCGTTAAGACCAGAGCTCTGTCCCTCTGGTATGCTCCCACCAACTTCAAACCCACCCCCCTTCAAATCTAGTTTAAAGCCCTCTGAATGAGCCCTGCCAATTCCTGCCCTAGAACACTTTTTCCCCTCTGGGATAAACCTCTCCCCTGTGGACCTCTAAGATCTGGTGTCTTACAGAACCAGTCAGAACCTGAAGAACCCAAAGCCCTGCCTGTTATTAATGGACTGAGTCCTTCTATTCCAGCCTGAGTCCTCACCCCAAAGTGGAAGTGATGAAGAAAACACAGTTACTGCCACACAATTTTACCAAATGTCCCAAAACCTTGTAGCCTTCTTCATTGCCCTCAGGCTATGGAATACAGCTTCCTTCCCACCTGTTTGGAAGACTAGCAGTGTGTAATAGCCATCTGATCTCACCAGGTTAGGGAGCATCCTAGTAATATCCCTGATCCAGGCTCCAGGTAGACTGCAGACTCCCGTGATGAGTGTCAGCTCTGCATATTGGGCCCTGAGTGCCTTTCAGGAGTGAGTCCCCTATAACTAGGACCCTTCTCTTCTTTCTGGAGGAGGATGTCATATTACTGGAAGATTTCCCGGATTTCTGCAACTTTGCTAGGGCCTCCAGTAAGGGTTCTCTGTCCTCTCTTTCCCTGTTGGACTGGCTATCTTTTAGCAGGGGCTCATATCTTTTACTTAGCAGCAACTGAGAAGGCCAGGCAGGCATGGGTGGTGCTCACCTTCTGCCATGACTCTTCACTAGTCTCCACTCACCCCTTCTACTTGGGCTTCTGTCCTCCCTCTGAGAGGTGCAGGATACTTGGTCCCCCTGTTTCTGGGTCTTATATAGCTGTTGGACAGACTGGCTCCACCAGTCAACCTTTATTTTAGCCTCTCCAATTCTCCTGAGCCTTTCTACGTCTGCATGCAGCTTTTCAATCTCTATGTTACGTGCAAATATAGCTGGAACAATGTTCTGAACTAAAATTTAATTACAAGTCCTTCCCTGAAGCGTACAACATACTAATGCTTACATGATCACTTTTATTTCAAATTATATAGAAGAGACCTGCAAAAAGGGCAGCTTCTTTCACACATTGTTACATTTCTTTAGAGCACTACCTGTTCAAAGACTGTGTTTTAAGTGAGTTTCACATACAAACAGAGGTAGCTATGCTTTGTATGAGGTCTCCATAAATGTTACAACAAAAAATGTTTATTCTATTAATCAAGATGGATTAATTTCAAGACTTGTTCCATAATAGTTTGACATCCCCAGATATGAATGTTTTCTAATGCAGTTACAGCTGTTTCACAGAGTCACAGAATTATTGAATTGTTTAGGCCTGAGAAGACCCTCCAAGATTTCCTTTTAGCCATCATCACCATGGACAGTTGCTACATCATTATGGAAACATGATAAACTTATCCTATTAGGCAAATATTTTAGTTACACTCAAGTACTCTTAACATAATAAAAACAAAACAGCAATCTATGTCAATGTAATTCTCTGATGAACTCATGGGAATTTAACAGTGCTTTTAATTAGATTGGGAAGTGTCAAATAAACAAAGCAGAGGATTTTAAGTCTGATGTGTTTCTGTGCTGTCCAAATGTCTTTATTTAGAAAAAAATCTAATAAATTCCAGCATCTTAAATATGTTCAAAGGTGCCTTTTCCAGCATCACAAAAACATTAAGAAAGTGTTGCTAAATCCTGAAATAGAAAATACAGTTTAAAGCCTAAGTGAAAATAAACTGCAACACCGTGGTCCAAAATCTGTGAACAGATCAGGTACACAACATTTTCTGCCTGCATAGAAATGCACCTCAAACGGTTTAAAAGGCAACAACTGGAAAAGATTAAGTATCTAGTAACTGCTCAGAACAGTTAAGCAGTGCAAACAAATGTATATTTACTTGTCAGGCTTGAAGATCACTTGGTAGATCCCCAAAATCCTGTGCTTTATTTTATATATTGTAAATGAGCACTACAAAAATATGAAACTAGTCCTTTTTAGAAAAGTAACTTTCCTAAACTGTTCTTAATTCACAGCATACATGCAATCTACAAAAGAAACAGAACATTATGTTTAGTATCCCCATTCTTGTAAGCATCTGTTTGCATCTGCTTGCACCTGTTTGTAATTTTGCTATACATTTTGATCAAATAAATAGCTGTCTCATACATACCAGCCAAAGAACAGCTTTGACGATAAGACAGGGTACAATTTTGGCACAGTATTTTTTAACCAATTTCTATGACGGTACAGACAGTAAGGAGAAGGAAGCAAATAACTACTTAAAGATTACCATGAGTTATGAGTCCCTGCATCTGACAGGTCAATATTAACCTTAAAAAGCACACTGTTGCACTTTAATGCATTGCCTCATGGAAGATTTAGCTGGAAGAGCCAGTGTGCTCATCCTTTCAGAAAAGCGTATATTGCCTGACCGAACTACATCTCCTAAGAGTCAATGCAGTCTTCTCCAAACACTATAGTCACTATGACAGCAAGAGATTCTTCTAACTCGTTTTCCATTATCTGTGGCAAAACTGTAATTTTGGAATATAAGTCAGCATTTAGTTTTGATATGATTCCCTGACTTTGGCCTGCAGGGCATCACAAGTCTTCTTAGCATCTCCCAGCAACATGGCAGTATTGGGTTTGTAGAAGATTGGATTGTCCACCGCTGCATAACCGACTCCCAGAGACCTCTTCATTACAATGACCTGCACATAAAGTGTTCATGTATGAAACAGCACAAAACCAGACACTATCCCCCCCTCAAAGACAACATAAAACCAACCTCCACAGACAGGGAGGAAGAGACCCTGGCCAAAACAGTAATCTGTATTTGTAGGATCATAGGATGTTAGGGGTTGGAAGGGACCCAAGAGATCATCAAGTCCAACCCCCCTACTACAAAAGCTATTTCAAATTTTAATATTGCAGATCAGTTTCAGAAACATTTTATTGTTAAGCACATTACAAGAGAATGGATACTACATACGCATATGCTTTAACCTTATTCTGTGCAATAATGTCAAAGCAAGATAGGGACTGATGATTGTAACACAGAAAGCCATAGGAAGAGTTTTTATTTTTTAACTACTTTAAGAACCCAATTCCCTGAAAGCGACATAATTCAGATAAGTGTTCACAACAGTACTTGCTGCAGTACTTTCTGCACTATCATCCTGAATTAATGCGTACATGGCATTTAGTAAAAAAACCCCAACAAACAAAAAAATAAAGCCACCCACAAACCAACTAAAATAAATTTCAGATAGTTTTAGCTATTAAATGTCAAATTAGTTTATCATGGCACCTTAAGCCAAGAAACTGTGAAAGTTTACCAACACTAACTATTGTACATTCTTATTTCTCAAATTGCAATACACACCTATGCACAGAACAACGATAAATATAAGCATCTATGAGTACTTGAACTGCTAGTCTACAGAACAACTGTGGCTACAGCTGGGTTCAGAGCAAGAGACTGAAGATTTCACAGCAAGATAAACAAAGTCTATATATTAGATCAGATGACATTGCCTTCAAAGAGAAAATCTTGCAAGGTCACTAAGTGGTCAGTTACATTTGGGTAGACAAAGGTCTCAACTCAGCCACTCATTACTTGTTTATTTAAGCATATTATTCATTCTTAAAATGAACAAACTTTAAAGTGCAGAGGTTTGTGCAGCTTCAGAGATGCATATGTGAACAGAACATCATTTATTCTAACAGCATTTTTTAGAGGCACTTTCATTGGCCTTTTTTTACTGCAGTCATTATTAGTCTCTCACTAATGCACTTGCTGATAATTATAAAATCATGAGCAGTGCACCACACTTGCAGAGTACTAATTTTTTTGGACATCTTGCAGAAAAGCTTCTCACAGACGTAAGAGTTGGATAATTAGTTAGTTTATCTTATAAACATTGTCTTTAAAAGCACGCTACCTAAGGTAGATGCTAATGCAATTCTGCTTTATCTCACCTGTTTGGACTTCCAGACCTCAAGAACTGGCATTCCAGCTATAATAGAGTTTGGATCTTCCTGAGCTGCTGAATTAACTGTATCATTTGCACCAATTACAAGGACTAAGTCAGTTTCTGCAAGAAGATAAGAAAAAAATGAAAAAAACTGTCCAACATCTGAACACTGAAGCTGATGTACATGAGTGTGTTAATCTGATCTTTGGAGACAGAAGAACCCTTTACAATAAACACTTTACTGACATTCATAGGGATTTCATTCACAAATATTTGATAAACATATAAGGCACATTATACAAGAGATTCCAAGTGTGCTATCAACTACCTCTAGAAACTAGAAACATCCACAACCTCATTCCAAGATAACTGATAGACTGTTCTGCCACATAAAAATTATTTTGTATTGAAATATTGTTTCATAAGCACATAGTACCATCCCTTTGAAATCTCATTTTCCATTTAATTATTGTTTTGAAAAACCTTTTATTGGCAACTTCCTAATACTTAGAGAAAGCAATGTTGTCTGTTGAATACTATGCCATTTGCATGACATGACATGACAGAATCAAGTCATTAGCAAGCCTGACCTAAGGTAGTTAACAGTAGTTCTTCTGTATGGCATCATACTAGTGATAAGACATAGCACTTACCATTTATTTCACAGCTACAAGCAATTAATAAAAAAATCCAACCAAACAACTTTAGATTTGGAGGAACCAACTTTCAGCTCCCTTCAACATACACTCTTTTGTGTACGCCTGCACTGAGCATCTCCCTTTGCTTTACCTATCAGTACTCTACCTCTGTGTTCAGACTATTTCTTGTGTTTCTCTGTGCTCAGTCACCATCAGCTAGGTGAGCAATCTGATAGAAAAACAAAGAACTCCTCTTTACAGTGGTCTCACAACAGGCACAAAGAGAAACTGAACAGCCTGACTAATGTTTTCTATGTTTAAAAACCTTGTGTGATGTAAAGCCAAGTTAAATAAAAACGTACAAGTTCAAATCCCATCTACTGGAAATTTACAGATCATTTGCATACCTGGGAAGTCTTCATTGATCTCATCCATTTCTAGTACAATATCATAGGGAACACCAGCCTCTGCCAGAAGTACATTCAGCTGACCAGGCATACGGCCAGCCACAGGGTGAATACCAAACCTAATTGGAAATAAAGTCCAACCATATTAATATGTACTGACCACTCTGCTTCACACAGTAAAATCACCAGCTGTGATCTACAAAGCCAAGAATTTCTGAAGAATAAGCGCATATGTGAATTAACAAAATTGAATGGTTAAACCTTAACAATACTGTAATTACTTTTCCAGTGTTGCAGGGAACTAGAAGGATAGGAAAGGAAACATGGCACATAGATCTGACTCTTCACCTGGAAAGCAGATGTTCCTTTTCTGTAAAATTAAAAGCATGAGTGACACAACATGTATGTAAAAGAAACTAAAAAAGCCAGGAGCACACTTTCAATTCTTCTATTCTAAAAAAGCTCCATCAGTAAGTTGTTACAACTGCAAAGTGGTTTTGGAGAGACTGCTGAACACTTCTGGTAGACAACATAGAAGGAATTAATGACCAGAAATACCTAGGAACATATCAGAAGTAGCTTATAACAACAAGCTTCTCTTCAATTACTTTTGAAATTCATGGAACAGTTTTATCATTTTTGGGCCCTACCATACACAGTAAGCATTTGCATCCATCTTCTAAGCAGTACCATATTTAAACCTTTGTGACAGGAACCTTCAGGCTTTTATGAATAAGCCCTTCTGATGCAAAACCAGTAGCCACTTTAAAATTCTTTGCAAGTCCCTTACATCACTGAAAACACACAACAAAGAAGATGAGCTGGTCACAATATAGCATTCATCATGAAAAGGGCAAAAGACTGCAGCCTTCTCAAGCAAAATCACTTCTAGGCCTAGAAATTCAAACAACTTTATTGACTCAGTTATCTTATAAAGTATGCATGGCTATCACAGTCTAAAACACCAATCATCAGCAGGGAATCTATTCAAGCACAAGACAATATGTTGCTAAATTAGGTTAAACTTTCACTTTTTCCTCATGATTGACCTTAGGAAGGAAAAAAAAAAGGAGATGGAAAGAGCACTGTAGCAGTTTAAGCAGAACCATTTAAGAAATGTTTTCAGAACACAGCAAAACCATCTTAAGAGAAAATGCACCACTTTTGAGTTACTAAAATTTTAGACAGATACATGGGGTGCAGTAGAGGATGCTGAGTTATGCATGCAGTACTGTAAGAGTAAAAACATGACAAAATTCAGAACTCAGGCATTAAACTAGCTTAGCTGCAACTGCCAGACTTATCTGGGATAGAAGAAAATCTGTTTCTTGTGGTCAGATTGTTCTGTTTTGCTGATCTACTGACACTGAATAAGCTAGGCATATCAATGTCTATTGTCCTATGTGTTTTCTCTCCAGCTCCAGATCTATCATCAAGTGTAATGCTGACTCAAGCACACCAGAAATGTCCCTGATTAATATAACTGAAGTTAATTAAGGAAGGATTAATATAACTGAAGTTTATTAAGGAAGCCTACACATACTTCAGAAGACACAGAAAATACTCAAGAGAAAACAGTAAATTCTTGAATTTCTGAAGAGAAATTTCTGAGCAGAAATCCAAGTGAGTCAGGAATGCAATAAAAAAATTCAAGAGTTCTCCATAAAGGAGGAAGACTGATAAATCAACTTGCCATGGCAGATGGATTGTCATGTATTTCTATTTTCCATTCCACTGTGATGGGTAACATATCACTAATGATCCACAAGTCACAGTGAACCCACACAGATCACTTGTGAATTTACACTATACAAATACATGCTTAAAAGAGCAACTGAGCACTCCATCATCAAGACCATATTAAGACAAAACAAAGATGAGACAATTAGAACTCCAGCAAAGAAGTCAGAACATATCATTAATCCACATAATATCAAATATAATGCAATTTTAAATTATAAGTCAAACAGCACCATAAAAATCTAGCTTTAAGAGGAATGCCTTTAAAGAAACAAGAGATAACAGATTGTACTTGGCTGGTAAGTATTTTATATCCTGTTGTAAAGGATAATAGCCAGAATTAGAAAAAGGCAAGCAAATATACAGGACAAAAAACATTAACAGCTTATGTTTCACACCACTCAGTGAGTAATATAATCCATGTGTAGTACTGCAGCTCATCCTTAAGTGTACCAAACTCAGTCATTTACAGTACAGTTGGAAAACTCTTATTCTGAAGTATGCTTGAGAAAAATCCATCACTCCTCTGGCAATGAAAATAGATTTTCCAACAAAATTCTCTTTTGTTTCTAATACAATTATTTGTGCGTCTTTGTGAACAAAGCTGCTTGGCAATACACAAAACAAAATATCTGTGAGGTTTCTATTAAATACTACATATACATACAATCTTAATTCAAGTGCTAGAAAACAAAAATTCAAGCTGCCAAGAGAATGAATTTCACCTTTAACTTCATTATTCCTGGAAACAGACAATGAAAGAAGAAAAGGACAAATTATCTTTGTTCAGGAAGAGTTATGGTAGGAACCACCAGTAGTGATTCCCAGAAGTCTGCTTCTAAGTACAGACAGTAGTCTGCCAATACATCTTGAAACTAGATGTGCAAGTGTGTCTAAAAGACTCATGAGAGCCAAATCCTTCTCTAAGGATCTGATTATTCCACAAGGTAACATCTACCTATATCTGATGTAAAATCTGCCTGTCCAACATAAAGCAGAATTCAGGTAAGAGATAGCTAAAATCCATGACAGCTCACAACATGTCTAATAAAAGATGAATCTCAATAGCAGCAGTTCTTCAAAGTTATGTTTTAAAGGTATAATTGACAAGCTCTTTTGATATGCTTTTACTATCAATTATGCAAAAATTCCCTTAGGGTATCTGATTTCTTTCTAAATAAGTAGAAACCTCACAATCTTTTTTTAATGTCACGAAACACAAAGTGTTCAGTCTAAAGATACTTTACTCAGAATCATGTTGCATCCGATTTGGAACAGTATTCTGGTATTTTACTGAAATACAGAAATTATCAGTTTAAGTATTCTTACATGAGAGTTGATACTGGCTCCCAAATTCCAGGGAAATTTCACTGTTTTATCACAGTAAGAACACCATTCAAATACATGTCATAGACCTTAGCTCAATGCAATAATGCTCTCAAGAACCCAACCACATGAAGTAAGTAATTGTTCACATCCACAAATCATCACAAACTGAGTAAGGTCACCTAGAACTGAGCCAACCCATAACGAAGCAATAGCATACCTATAATAGGCCCCAAGAAGTATAAAGCTATAGATGCATCCTTGAAAAAGCTGGTAAGGTACAACTAGGTTTGTGAGTTCTCTAGCTACACTTGCACTATCAGATCTATTTGTCCCTTCACCTTCAGCACCAATAATTCAGAATGCACATATTTAATTTGAATGTAAGAAAAAAAGTTACAATTGGCACACATGTACACACTTAGTCTTCCTAGTAAGCATACTCTGGCTTCCTTGACATACATTCTTCTTATGCTGCCCTTCAGCAGTGACAGTAACTTCCATCTTACACACACCTGAGCTAAGCAGTATGTTCAGACTAGTTATGACACCATCTTAACAGCTCATCCCTTAAAATTCTTGTAATTTTCTTATAGAAAAATTAATAATGTGTGTAAATTATATAATTAAACAGCTGACATTAATCAGTTTTATCAATGTATAGATACATGTCTAAGTTGTACCCATCAATTTGTTCTATTACTCACAAGCAATTAAAACAATGGAGGAAATAAACCTGAACTGTAAATACATTTGATTAGAGGTCAGCCACAAAAATAACAAAGAAGTTAAAAAAGGTTCAAAACTAAATTTACACTATCACATTTTCCAAATTGTAAGAAAACCCTGTTTCCATATGCTCTGAAGTAATTAGATTGTCCAGAATCGGAAAACAGAAATCCAAGTCCTTCAATATATCCACACATAAACATGAGGTTAAAAGAAAAATTAGCAAAACACTAACATGCCAGGAAATAATTTTGAGGGCTGTTGAAAAGGTAACCTGCACTTACCTCAAGTATGAGTTACCAGAAAAATTCCATATTTGAGTGTAATTTATAAAATCTATACTAAGCAGAATTTTAAGAGTCCTTTCACCCTACAACGCATACTAGAGTGTATTACTATGCAAGTAAATCAATTGAAAGACAAAATCTTAAGACAGTCAAAATCTAAGACAGTTAACTTGCTGTGGACGTGGACAGTGTCAATTACACACTGCATATAATATATATACTTCTAAACTGTACTATAATATTATAAAATAATATGTTTCTATATAGACTTAGTATAGAATATAACTCAATTACATAGAAGAAATCATGATTTCACAACCGGGGATCTACAAACAGCACAGCACGTGGCTGAAGAACTTTGGTAAGGCAAGAATCTTCAGCAATGTAATTAGTTGTAACTGCAGAAATACAACACCAGTTGTAGAACAAACATCTTCCCCTCCAAGGCCAGTGAATTCTGGGTCCTATTTAGTGTATGAGAAGTTTTGTTGTTTTACCAATCCATAATGAGGGAAAGCTATAATGAAAGCTCAGCAATATTCAGCTACTAATGCATTCAAGATGTAATCTGCTCCAATACCATCTCATGTAAGCAATGATGTTAACTATGCAATTCAATAACTAAAACAGTCTGGATTTCCCAAACTTTCTCCTGTACTCCTAAATTTAAACCCTAGTCAAAGGCTATGCATCACGTTATATAATCTGCGCTTCTCACTGAGAATGTTATGGCTATAGGCAAAGTAAATGAAAACAACTGCTCCTCTGGATCAATTGTGAGCCATGAAGCGAAAAAAGACCATATGACAGATGCAATTTTTCTTGGCACAGTATGGGCATTACAAATTGATGACAATCATATGTCCATGCTGGCATCCCTCCACAGCGGATATGTGAGAGTGTCACTACATCTGGATGGTGAGTGTAGTAGGGTCCTGAGGCACTCTAGGCCTGCTGAAACCAGAGGGACAGCAGCTGCACTCAATGAACACCGTGGGAGCTCCACAAAGTGATGAAAGGCCTGAATTACCACAAACTGTAAATACAGACTTATTTCATTAAAATACTAGGTAACCACTGCAGGGATCCCTTCCTGAAATTGACTCATAAACCAGTTATTTCAAGGATTCATTCACGTTTCTCCCATGCACAGCCAACATAAAAGGCAAAACCAATATTTTTTTACTTCTCTAAGGTTGATGAAAATAAAGCTTGGCCCCACAGAAGCGCTGAAAGGAAAGCTAAAAGCACATGACACTGTCATCACATTAGCTAAGAAAGGTTGTTTTGTTGCACATGAAATAGGTCTTCAAAATTTTTAGTAATATTTGGATGCATACATAGTTTATGCTAAACATGCAGAACTAAGGTGTGAAGAAAACTGCTCTAAGAAGCAGATGCAGCAAATCATCCCTACTTCTCATGCATTCATCTATATGCAAACTTGCAGTATTTTGAGTAGACACTTAGAAGAAACTGCTGCTAAACCCTACAATAATGATGCTGTTATCCATCACAACACATGCTATAAAACACTGCAAAGACTTTTATCTGATTTTTAAATAAGCTTGGAACAATAGGAGACTCAAAACAAAGCAAATAACATTAACTACTAGAGTAGATTCCAAAGGAGAGTCACCCTCTAATTAAAATAAACACAAAAATCAGAAATTGAGTGTGGCTAAATAACATGTGTCCAAGTACCTTGTTCCATATGAAAACTGAGCACCGCCCAATTTTAAAATATAAAGTTATCATAATCAGAAAATAGTTTCCTAATAAATCAGCAATAAATCAGGCATGATGGTAGCTTTCCAGTACTTTTGATATGTATAAGTTCTGAAGAAGGAAAGTACTTAAGGCCAATATTGTCACCTTTGCTTTTGGAAGCAACACTCTGGCAACATGTAATACTCAAAGGTCTCTTAACAGCAGTCTTGCTTGCTATAACAAAAACTTACAGGAACACAGTAAATGTAGGTCTACATTACTTAACAGATTGGCATGACTGCCATAAGAGAAAAGGTTGAGAGATTCTTTTGCCCGCAGAAGAGAAGGCTCAAAAGAATCTTGTAATTGTGTATAAATACTGACAAAGGAGACTAAAGAAGACAGAGACAGATTCTTCTCAGGGGTATACAGTAAAGAGATAAGAAGCAATGGTTAAAAACTGAAATACCAGAAATATATGTTTACTCTCAAGGTGACCAGATACTGGAACAGACTGACTGCAGAGGTTGCCAGTTCTCTCTCTGAAGACTAGCTATTCAAAACCCAACCGGACAAGACCCTAAGAAACCTGCTACAATTGACTCTAGTTGGAATAAGGGGGCTGCCTGAACTAGACAAACTTCGAGATCTCCTTAATTTCAACTATGCTGAAATTTCATGAAGATTCAGTGGCATAAAGATAGTGGCAAAACCTTACACCCTCAGACCTTACTATGCTTACTTGCTACTTCCTGAACAGATCAGATTGTGGAAGCCTTCAGAGCACAGTGTGAGAGCAGATTTTATACTGCAGTCTTAAAGATTAGAAGAGACAGAGACAAATCAAGCAGTATATTCCATGAAAGCTTAAGTCCTGCAGCTAACCTAAGATCCCATGGACTGACTTAAGAGGATTTCAGGGAACGTAACAGACAGGAGATCTACTTCTAACAGAGGTACTACGGGCGGCACATCAGTAACAAAATATGAACTTTTTAGCACCTGCAAGATGCCCCTCATAAGTACCCACTGAGCATCTTTTAGATATTCCAGACTGCAGAAGAGTAAGAGTAAAAGGCAACACAGACTGGATTTTTAACTTAAGAAGGGCCTCTAACATTGTGGTGTGGTTAATTATTTCCATCATTGTTTCAAACACACCAATCAGAATCAGATTTTACTGCCCATAATTTTTTTGTATATACAAATGTTACACAGAAGTAAGCCTTACTTCCATTAATGCAAGTCAGTTATCCCAGTAAGGAAGTATGTACAGCATTCTTGGTGCAGAGGTGGCTATTCGATCTGATCTTCATAACTGAGTGACCCCACCAAACACTTCTCCATACTACAGGAAGCTCTCATTTCCTGCCTAGGATCCTCCCCACTCCATCCCTTTAACTATCCCCCAAGCAGAGGGGTCCATTTCCTTACGAAATTAGGTCTTCAAAAAATAAAATAAAGGTCTTTTGCCCAACAACAACCCCCTATTCACAGAGGGCTCTCTAGGCAGTAATTCAAAGCACTTAAATCCTGTGGTCCCTCCCAATTGACTACAAGGATAAAGCTAAAACTATTCTCCCTGTATTGAAGCAAACTATTGCGATTACTCCTCATAGTAACCTATCTTCCTCGAAGTAGCTGCTTTCACAGACCTCTCCAAGCTTCTCACCTTTAGAAAAAGCTACTAAGTATTCTCTCAACACAATACAAAGAGTTATGTTCCATTTTCATTTTAAACAAAACTTCATTACTTGTTTTATGGAAAAACATACAGAGCTAACTACCCTTCCATAAAAGTAAGATTTGCAACATACCACACAGTACCACATTTTCAAACTTTCAATATATTATTAAATTTTTAAGCCATTCTTTTTAACAAAAATCCAGTAAGACCTCAATCAAAAAAACACCTACCACTCTATAGTCTCTCCTGCCTTCCCACCCCCCCCCAAAAAAAAAANTAAACTACCACTTCCAAAAACCAAATTGACCCAGAATATAAGGGAGTAAGAAATCTTTTACAGTGATTTCTGGCTATTCAGTTATAGGTTAGTAAGACTACTGCACTTCTCCAGATACTATTTCTATGAGAGAGATCAGCATAATGATGACAGCTGAAAAAAATTAAACGGAAACAAAAAGACCTGTAGGGGATTTTAATAGAAAAAAAAAATAAAACAACCAAAGCCAAAAAACTGTAGTATTTTTCATCAAGCACTTACCTGACAGTTTTCCCTTGTTCTCTCAACATTTTCACCAGATCAGCAATGGGGTACTGAGCTTTTGCTGCACACAAACCATAACCTGAAAGAATTTCCAAATTTTAAGCTATTTTTCCTGCTTCAGTGAAGATAAACATAAGCTCTCATAATTAAAAATAAGTAAACATATAAGTATACACACATATACACTAGATACTCATGTATTTCTAGCCTGACCACTGTGATTCACCTCTTCTATTTTGTCTTCTCACCACTAACAGTGTAGCGGTTTGATTCAGCAAACTACACTATTATTAGTTTTCTTAAGGTACTATTATAGCTTCACAGAACTCTCCTTCCTCAAAGAAAAGGACACTTCAAAACAAGTACACTGAAAAGATTTTTTTATTGGATGTTACTTCACCATCATTATCCTCACAAAATTTGAATAATGCAAATCTGGTAGTTGAACATGGCTTTTAGCAGCAAACAGTATTTCAGTCTTTGTCTAAGCTAACTCATCACAGCAATAATGTCCAAGAAAAAAACCTGGTATTATTAATGGTGTCTTAAGGTTTGACAGGAGCAAGAGGTAAACTCCTTGCACATGTTTGCAGCTTTCCTGGAAACAAAGGTAGCTTGCCAATTTAGAGCACCACTTCACTAATGTCATTTAAACTGAAGCAAAATGAAGTATGTTGGCTTTTACTGTTCTTCTCATTCAAATGCTAAAACAAATTTTACACAATAGCTGTGCCATTCACTTGAAGGGAAAAAAGTCCTGAGCTAGTTCCTCCTTGAGAGGTCATACTACTGGACCATATTAGCCTACAGTCAACACAGTAGTTTCAGATAATCCAAGGATTTGGTCTTCAAGATGTTTTCTACTTTAATTCCAGTATTTATTGCTTACCAAGTTTCGAAGTTACTTCTGTCTTTTTTTAATGAGATAGTAGATGAGATATGTAAATAAAATTCTTTATTTCAGTAATTTAAACAGACTGTTATTGGTACCACTAGTATTGTGGCAATGCTTGGAAACTGGCACCATAACTGTACACAAAATTAACTACAGGCGTAACTTACACAACAGTCTTTGCCCTGAAGAATTTTACATCTAAATAAATAGGAAAAAGTTTGAAAAGAAACACACAAGTTAAAATAAAGTGGCATATACATGTCTACACAGAAGAATTATGACTGACTTAAGAACAAAACCAGAACTCACAAACCCAGTCAACATTTGACATATTGGTGCTATGTTGGAACTGCATGACAGGATACAGGTTTTTTTTAATTTTGGTTTTAAGTTTTTGTTTGTTTGTGGTTTGGGTTTGGTTTTTTTTTTAAACAATACATCTTCCAAACATCTTGCTGTATAAGTCAGAAGTTTCTTACCTGGAGTAATAATAATATTATTAGCTTCTTTTATCATTTCAACAGCATTGTCCACATTGATTTCTGTGTGGGTTCCCGTAATTTCCATGGGCTTCCCACCAGCTGTTGACGTAGTGCCATAACCCCCTAGAATCACATTTGCAAGGGAACGGTTCATAGCCTGAAAGACAAGGGGGATTTTATCAGCTAAAGATGAAATACAAAGATCAAGAAGAGAAGATGTTCACAAAATAAGTCTTCCTGACAAGTCTTTGTCTGCTGGTTTTACCTGTTTATAACTCAAAACCTGTCCCTAAAGAGGCTCCTTAAAACAGAGTGACAGATTAACACACCTATACTCACATATCAGCTTCTAGCCACTACATTACACATGCGGTGAGAGAATATCAGTGATTCCTCAATACAAAAACCAAACAACGAACAGTAAATACTTGGCCCCTCTTCTTAGAAAGAGATATAAAAATAATGCATATTTGACAAGGGGGCTTTCAATTACGGTCTGAGTACCAAAGCGGTACAAGAGATCTTAAACTAGGGTTTTTAAAAGTAAGGAACATCTTGAAATTTTGTCTGTTAGGTACATAACCAGGAATAGCCACTGGCAAAATGCTTTCACTGGCATGTCTCCTTATGAACATGGTCCCAAAGCAATATCTGGAAGTTGGCAAAACTTGTAACTGCAGTAAACAGAATCTGAACAAGGTATGGAACAGGACAAACTGCTTCTTTAAACACACGCCTACATTTTCTGTGCAAACTCTGAAACCACAGCAACATTTAAGAATGGGTCTGCAGCAATAGAAATTAACATTAAACATTTCTAAACATGATAACAACATTTATCATCAGAGACAAAGAGAAGATGGCCAAGGCTGAGGATAGTAAAACATCAGGACAGGAGAACAGCAATACTGATCTTCTAAGGACACAAGAAGTGAAACTGAATTAGTGTGAAATTAGCACTGTGAAGAGTCATCATAAGTCATTAACTCTTCATCTTTGAAAATAAAGTAGAGACACAGGAATACAAGTGTTCTGCACAAGTGTGCAGAGAAAAGGAGAGTAATACTAATAGCACAATCAGATTTACACAAAGTTAAACCTCTGACATGTTTGGTCTGACACGTAGCATTAGTATCATCATGCAAGTCTGCTGCCACCCCGTGGTACTTCAAAGTAGCTGCTCCGAAGAAAGCAGCATTCTAGCCTACAAACCAAAAGACAAACTTTAAAATTACTCTCTAATCGAGCCACACTGGTTTTCTTTTTAAGATATTCACCACTTAAAGTACCTTCTGCTGATAAATTTGAGCTAAATGTAAAGTGCAGAGTGATATGACTAAACAAAAAACCACAGCTGAGCCCAAGAAATTATACCTACCCAATTAAAGCAGATTCAAACCCTCAATGCATAACTCAATGTAAAGTCTTCCACAGTTTTCAGTGTATTTCTGTTCAAATTCAAACCAGAGATGACTGACATTTAATCTAGTTTCAATTAAATATTTTCTAGTGTGTATATAACTAGCAGTTTCATTTTCTGATTGTCTATCCAGCTAAGACACAGAATAGGGGTTTTCATTACTTGAACAAAATTTCTGCCGACTTCTTACCACACACATGATGTAAGACAGGATGGCCCCAGAGGAGCCAATGAGTGCACCAACAATGGTCAGCAAGTTGTTGTTCAGTAGGAAGCCCTCAGCACACAGAGCCCATCCAGAATAACTGTTCAGGACAGTAATAACTACTGGCATGTCAGCACCTCCAATAGCTGCTGTTAAAGTGACACCCTGAAAAAGCAAAGAAAATACTACAGTATAAGCCATGACTAAGGAGCACAGGCAGAGAAAGAAGTCTGTCTGCAACACTAGAAAACAAGCACAAAGTTACTTAATAGCCTATTTCAGTATTTTCAGTGTAGAAGACAAGCTGTGGTCTGCAGACTGGATTTACTAATTCTGTCCTTTGACAGAAGACAGGAAGGTACTCCACTTCCTGTGCTTAATCACATTTTTTCCTCACAAAGATACCATACCAGCTCCATGAAACTGTGCACATCACTAAAAGATTCATACTGAGCAGTTTTTGCTAGACTCATTCAGGGTAGATTTCACACCATATGATATGAGTGATGGGAGAAGCTGCACACAGGGCTAATCTTACTAAGTTATCGTAAGACAGCACCAGATCTACAAGTTAAGCATTTTAAGGATAAAGTTTCCAAATGCTCTGTTAAAACATCCATTTAACATGCTATATTAAGTTGGAGCTATAGAAAATAACTACATACATACACACTTGCCTGTTTTCTGGAATAGATGTGGTTTACAGCTTAAGAAACTCAGTTTCTACTTGCAACTGCAAGTTGGCCTATAGGCACTACAACAACTGTGATTCAAGATGGTGAAATACAATCACTAAGAGGAATCTGCAAAGCAGAAGAACAAACTGCTTGCTGCATTTGTTTTACCTCCTTCCCCAACTTACCATTACGGCTGAGAGAGCTGACACAGAACCTAAACAAGTAATTCCTGTAGTGTAACTAGGATCAATCATGTATGGAATCATCCCACCAATGCTGGCAGCCAACAATCCCACGTTCAATGCATGTCTACCAGGCAAGAGCAGTGGTGCAGAATTCAGGATACCTGCAATCAAACACATACTCACAGACTGAGATATACTTGCAGGACAGCCTGTCTTTTGCCTTCAGAGAAGACTAAGTACCTCAGTAAAAGAAATACTTTAAAAAGTGCAGGGCAGAAGACAAAACAGGTTAGTTGAAGCTGAGACCTTAAGACTCAATATTGCAGAGTCAAACTTACTCTAGATTCTCAAATATTCCTATTTAAACTTGTTTTATCTCACCAAAGGGCTTCAGAATAATCACACAAATGTCACCTCCTGCAAAGGCACTTTTTATTTTTATTTAAAGACATACTTTCATTCTGGCTCCAAGTCTGTTCATGGTGTGTATGACACCCTGTAACACTAACCTTTTAGACGGAACTTAGTACAGGTATTATTTCAGTCTCTCAAAAACTATGTGCTTAGAAAAACACAACTGGAGACAACTCCAAATATACAGCATCCCTGCTTTAAATTGCTTTAATTTCACCAGTACCCTCTGTCAGAGGCCTCCCACCACTTCCCACATTGGCAAAGACTGAGGGGAAAAGAGGGTTTGGTATTTGTGCGATTCAGTTTAGAAAGATATTTACTTATTTTCACCCTTCGCCTTTTTATTTTTCAAGAAACACAAAGAGAAAAGTAATGCAAGTTTTATCTGTTATTTTTGGTGTGACTAATTACTTACCAAGTGTGTCATGTAAATTTAGCTGAATTCAAGGATAAGAATGAACTGACGGTCTCATAACTAGGAGTTAAAAGTGTGTCACCTACTACCTCTAATTTAATAGTATAGACATGTTCATTACTTCATATCATGCTGATAATGAAAATGAAAGGGGTAAAAAAGCAAAAGGTATGAGTGCAGTCTAAAAAAAAAAACAGTTAAGTTCACCAGGGACATGCACACAAATCTCAGACGGGAGAGAGGAAGGTGAGATGGAGAATAGGAAGAAAAATAACTAAGAAGAAATAAATAAGTACTAGCAGAAATACATACTACTGACAAATCCTTCAAAAGTTTATTAGAGCAGACAGTTTTCCATCCAAGTCATGCTTCCTCCTTCAATGGCTGGTCTCAAAACACTAAAGAATGTAAACACATATTTCCCAAATGAACTACTGCAAAGCTAGTAACAAGATTAGTAATAGGAGCCTCTTAGCTGGAACTTCATGGTACAGGTATTATCTCAGTCTCACAAAACCTGTGCACTTACAAAACCAAAAACAAATGTGATTAAAAAACTCTTCTGGGTGCATAAGAATAGGACATTAGTGACTACTGAATTTAGGAGGTATATTTTGCTAAAACAGTAAGAGGTATAATGCATGGAGCTTGCACAGTAGAGAAGTACTGAAAATGGCTTAAAGTGAGGTAGTTCCAACTGCTATGGCAAGATATATACCTAAATGAAACCTGACATGCTAAGAACAAAATCACAGAAATATTATCAGTGTTTTCTGAGTCCAGCAATGCCAGAATTTCAATCTAAAATTCTGCTCAGGAGTACAAAGTTATGATCATAACAATCCAATAAAATCAATTAGATAAACAGTGTCCACTAGTGTCTTAACAACATTGAAGCAACATTTATTTCTAGATAAGATGAACTGAGAGATGTTTACGTGACGCCATAGTTAATAGCAGTTATATGTCCATGCACTGGAGACAAACCAAAGCTGTACACAAATTAAATAAAAAGAAAAAAATACACTTGAAAATCAAACACAAAATTTCACCTGCCGCAAAACAGTATTTTTTGCCAATTACATGTTGCTCTAAGAACAAAGCTAAGCCCTGGAGGAAAAAAAATCACTTTAACAAATGATTCTGAACTAAAGATCTCACCTTGTAGTTTTCCATAAGCAACAAGAGAACCACTGAATGTCACTCCACCAATGTACGTTCCAAGGTACGCCACAATCTTGGTAAGGTTTGCAGCTGGATCAGTAGCAAAGTGAGGATATTCAATCATGTATTCTGCCACACAGGTGAGCACAGCAGCCAAACCAACCAAACTGTGGAAAGCAGCCACTAGCTGAGGCAGATCTGTAATCTGGATGCGTTTAGCAATTGTCAAACCTATAAAGAATTAAAGACAAAAGGAAAGCCTATGAAATTAGTAATCTGTTCAGACAGAAATTAATCTATCATGATTCCGCATCCAATGTATACACAGATGTGCCTTGTTCCAACAGACAATTCTACTCTACCACAGAAATTACTATGGCATTTGACTGAAAGCTGCATATGTGCATTATGCAATCAGAGAGAATATTAAAGCAGATAATATCCTTAGCAGCTTTTCTAAATATTGAGAAATTTAACATTTTCTGCAATTATAACAGTGCGAAAAAGAATTGGCAACATTCAATTGAGTAAGCAACAGAAGTAGGAATCATAAAATCATAAGGAATTGGAAGGGACCTTGAAAGATCATCTAGTCCAATCCCCCTGCCACAGCAGGATCCCCTAGACCAGGTCACACAGGATCATGTCCAGGTAGGTCTTGAATGTCTCCAGAGAAGGAGACTCCACAACTCCCCTGGGCAGCCTATTCCAATGCTCTGTTTACCCTCAGTGTGAAGAAGTTTCTTCTGATAGTTATATGGAACCTCCTATGTTCCAGCTTGCATCCATTGCCCCTTGTTCTATCACTAGATGACATTGAGAAGAGCCTGGCCCCATCTTCCCGATACCCACCTCTCACGTATTTATAGACATTAATGACGTCACCCCTCAGTCTCCTCCAAGCTAAAGAAGTTGGATAAGTTCATTCAACTCAGCATACCCAGTTTCTGCATCAGACACTAAGTGGTCCTGCTTTTCCACCCATCAACCCATTCTTTCTGATAAATTAATAAAAGCCATAGGACTTAGGACCATGTTCATGTATTTGCAAAATAACATACACCAGCCATAAAGATACTCAATTTACCTGTGAGCTATACAGTATTTTGTGTATATACACCTTGCATAAAGGCAGTTATAGAGCATATATTGTTATTTTACAGTACCATATACATACCTATGGTACTACCAAGTGCCATCGCACTTGACATCTGTGCCAACAATTCAGGAGAGGGTTTCAGGCCACCCAGAGTTGCTGCTAAACCTCCTGCAACACCAATCATACCCAAAGCATTTCCAAGACGAGCAGTTCCTTGTGTTGACAGACCAGCTAAGGCACCAACACAGCATAGTCCTGAGCCCAGATACATCATCTATAAAATAACAACATTAGGCATACATGAATCAGAGACAAATTGCATAATCATAATAATCTTTCTAAATAATACACAAAAGGGCAGATTCGTCCAGAATTAGAAAGTCAGTTCTTACTCAAACTCAAAAGTCATGAATGTGAGGAAGTATTGTATAGGATGCAATTTTATAGGATGCACATTGTGGTAACTATTAAAACTTTTATCTCGGTTTATCTGTACTGTCAATACCAAAACTTAAGTCAAACTCAATTTTTTCATCAGTTCAGAAGCAACAATACAAACTCAAAGCAAAGCAGTCCTGTTGATTATAGAAGTAGCTTCAGAATTTGCTTACTGCCCATCTGAACTCTTATTTTCAGGAAAACAAACAAGTTTAAATAAACTGAGGTCCATATATCTAGACTATTGAAAAAAGTCAGATTACAAGCCTCATGCATACAAGTATGTTTGGATTCCCTTTCCCAATACCCATTGATTTGTCTTGATATTAAAACAAATGCAATCATAAGTTTACCAGAAAATGTGCTATAGGTACAATCCTGTACATCCATCTGCACTGATATCTCACTTCATCCAGATGTCATACCTGTTTAACTGTCATACCATTTTTATGTTCAGAAATGCTTAAACAAAAAACCAATTTGTGTAGTTGCTCTAACATTTAAGTTGTAATTCAGGAAAACTGTGCCAACAAATAACAAACTACATTCTACTTTACAGGAAAACCACCCAAAGCTTTTAAAAGTTGCAGATTCAACAGCTAATTTTATATTTACTCCTCAGAGTAAGCAATGAAGAAGTATATGACACTGTGAAGCATGGGCTAAGAACCAAATTCACAAATTATCTTCTGACCTGTTCAATATTATAGCCAACATTGAGAGCAGCTGCATAGCCTCCTACAAATACACCACCAGGAAGTAGGTACAAGTAGTTGTACTCAGGAGGATCTGTAGGACGTTTGAACATATCCAGCATTCTCTGTGTAACTAGAAACCCACCTGGACAATAGAAGGAAAAAAAATCTGAAGAAATCTGAAACAAAGCATATACCAAGCTATAAGAAATATTTGTTTAAACCATGTTAGAACATAAGGGTAACAACTGACATTGTCAAAGCCTCTGAAATGCTAGTAATCTGGAAAACTACCAAGAAGGAAATGATGTCATCAAGGTGAGATCCTGCTGTCTTTTCTTTAAAAAGATCTTTCAAATAATTCAGAAAATGAGGAGTTGGAAAACCTGAAGGACTTGCTCTGGATCCATATTCTGTTTTTACCATAGAAGACAGCTAATATGGTTTGAAAATTATCAAATTTTCAAATGTTAGTTGTGGTGCTTTTATGCCGAAAAAGCAATTTATTTTTAACCTGGTGGTAGCTGTCCTAGCAGACCTCCTGCATCAGTTTGTAGACTCTACAGGTGATTGGTGGATAGAGTCCATAAAGAGAAGGTAATTCCTCCATCTGTTTTCCTCCCTTCTCTTCTCTTCGCCATCTTTGCCGCCTTCCGCTCCAACATATCTTGAGACAGACAGTTCCTCTAGCACAGAGAGAGTGCAATGACAAGCAATGGCTCTCAAACCCCCGCCACTGAAGGGTGGAATGCAAAAGAAATTTAAACTTGGCTGCACCTCTGCTGCGGGTGTAGACATGGCCCTCTTTTGCATGGGAACTCGAATGCAGAGAGGCCAAAGAGACAAGCCAGTCTCTGTACCTGAAAACCACCTTCTGTGGGGATGAACGTGCAGCCCTCCCCTCTTTCACTGGGGGCTCAAATACAGAAAAGCCGAACCAGCTCATTCCTGTCTTTGGAAATGAACCAGAGTAAGGGCAACTCCTCGAAGCCGTGCTACAGCAAATGCCTTTGAAGATGCCAGACTGTTCTCTTTCTAGCAAAGTTGCTTCATTGCCTGTTGAACTCTTGGTGAGAGCTGGTTGTTGTGCTTGAATTACAGGCACTAACCCAAACCGATTTAGACCCACTTTGCTAAACCATTACAACAGATTTCATTACAACTTTGTCCTTATCCTTATACATTTTAGCAAAAAGAAGTATTTCTGCTCACTTTCTCATTCTTGTAATTTATGAATTTGAGACTTAAAGCTCAAGCAAGCACAAATTTGTTCTATGCCACTACCATAATTCTCCAGTAGCAATACAAGTACAAATGCAGTAGCATCTTGGCATACACAGAGAAAGATACTTCATACAATCAACACTCAAAGGATTCTGCAAAAATAAAATGCACATTTAAATATTTGCCTAATAAAAGGTTACATCACAGAGTGTGGAAACCAGATACAATAACTACCACGAAAATCTGGGTGGGGTCCTCCTTTACTGATAGATGCTTTTAGGTCCTATTCACATAATAGTGTTTTAGACGTATACAATTAAGGAGCAAGAAGAAATAGAAGAGTTACTTAAGTGCTTTAAAGCTACCGTCTAGAGTATACCAAATATTCATACCTGCAATATTGACTGAAGAGATAAAGGCTGAAAGCATTGCTAGACTTTGAGAAGTGTTTCCAGGGAGATAGCCTCCTCCCATCAATACCAATCCACCAACTGCAGTTAGTCCTATTTAAAATAAAGAAGTGTTAGAGAACCTTAGAAAGCTCTGTACCTACATCAGGTTTCCTTTCAGCTATCAAAATGATGCCAGTTAAATGAAATTTTGACTCTTAACTCTACCCACTACTATTTAATCTAAGGCTACCAATGTTTCAAAAGGAAAAACAGTATAGAGAGTTCTGAAGTACAGTCTCTCAAGCAGAGTGGCAGCCTGAGTACACATTTACTAAAAGAAGCCAAAAAAAGCAGTCAAAGCAGATCATACTCAAGACCTAATATGTACAGTTGACAGATACATTAAATCTTACATTTTACAGAGTTCCCCCCATCCTCCCCCTCAAAATACAGCATGATGAGATGCAAAAAGAATGCAGAAAATATGAAATGCCAATACTTTTCAAGGTAGCACTTGGAGATATGGGAAGAAATGTGCTTTCTCTGATAGGAAAGACTGAGTCACTTCAAGTAAAACAAGCTTTAGAATAAGCAGGTTAAGAATAAAAAAAGTACTTACAAAAAAATTACACAATGCTGCCTTTTTCCTTCATTCAAAACCTCAGACAAAGTACATTTTGGGTGTCCTTGCTATTTATGAAAGTAAACTCAGACTTGCAAAGATCTACAAGGCTCTTTTGCATTTTAAAAGGCATATCAGCAGGCTGACCTCAAGTTTAAGCAAAAGCAGCTGTATCCACCTCAAACAGAAAATTAAGGAGTTGTGTCATGGTTAATTACCTGAGATAGCATTAGTCACTGACATGAGTGGAGAGTGAAGAGCAGGTGTCACACCCCACACTGTATGGTATCCCACTATTCCAGCTAGACCAAATGTCGTCATCATTTGTGTGAAAGCAATATTAGGAGCTACAATGCCCAGTCCTAACATGCCAGCCAAACCTAAAAGAAAAAGCATAGGAACACTTCTAACTTTTCAATTCTTTCTTACATTTAAACTCTGTCAACAGAATTCCATGTTGAGGTAAAAGCAAAATGGAGTGTTGTGCACAGACTTGTTTCAAAGTCAGCTGGATCATCTTTGTCAGCTAGAAGGATTTTTTGATACTACTACTGTTTATGCTCTTATTTTCTGTTTTAAAGCAAGTATAATACACACATCTTTGTTATGCATGCACACAAAGCAGCAAAGCTAGGTTTCTGAAACCTGTAACTCTCCCGTTTTACAGCAAAAATGAGGAAGAATCAGAGTTATGTTGAGATACTACTTGGAAGATCCAAAGCATGTACATGTAGAAGAGAGGTTTGAAATTAAGAATACTCAATTCATTAATTACCTCATGCAGATGTGACAAGATGGACCAATACCTATTCATCAAGAAAATTTCCTGTTCTCAATACTTGATTAAACTGTGGGCATTTTAGTCTCAGACAACACTGAAGTCTGAAGAATACATGGCATTGAACTGATTCTGCTACAATGTATAGGCAAAGTCCTTAGCAGGAGCCCTTCAGAATTTTAAGTATTTTACTGATAATTAAATAGAGCCAAAGCCATATATGTGCACAGCACAAGTCAGCACTCTTTGAAATGTTAACATTTTCAGATAAATTTTAAAAATTTTATTATTTTATCTCAAAAGCAATTACTGCACTATATTGATTTTACATTTAGAGTACATCAGCCAATCAACTCATTTCCCAAAGAGTTATTAAATTGCATGACTAAGATGAGGAGTCTTTTAGAAGTATAAACCAAATTAGCAAACCACTTACCTCCAGCTCTGCAAGTTGCTTACCTGCTGTGTACGCAGACGAAGTAGTCATAGTTTTTTTAAAGGGTGTAACAGTAGCTGCTTTTTCTGCTTCCAGCTCTGCTACAGTCTTCTGCTTCACTGGTGCTCCCTGAGGAATGTTATTTGGTGGAGGTGCTGGGAAAATCACCTTGCCATCCTGACAAGAGATATTTACAACTATCACTAACAAGGCAGATGCTTCATAGTTACCGAAGCCTACTCTTTTTAATCTTGTAACTCAGAACAATTTTAACATCCTACAGCCATGCTATATGAACATACTCCTTTTCTGCATCAGCAGAAGTTTTCAAGGCTGGATGATCAGTACAGCCTGATCAAATCTAACTGTACTGGTTTACACATTTCAGACAACATTTAATATCTGTGTCCAAGGATACTGAAGAAAATACAGGACCAGGCTTGAAAGCAGAAACCAAAACAAAGTACATGAAATGCTAAATATTTATGCAAAATATAACAGCCTTGTAAGTAAATCTGCTACAGATATGAAATGTAATCAGGGCCTGGCCAGGCCTCAGCTAAGAATGATGTGCATTTAGTCTCACATGTCTTGCTATTCTTCAGGTACATGAAGGAGTAACAGTGGAGCTGTCAGAACAAGCTTTACATAGCACTTCAGTGGTCTAAGGGCACTGAAGTCAACACAAACCTCCTCTAGACTAGGCATTATAAGCACTGCAAAATGGTGGCAACATTAAGTGGCAATACTCAAATGGAATTCATACCTCTTACCTAAACTGTAAATTATTACTTCCTAATAGTTGCAAAAGGAAAGCTCATGCTGGCCCACGTGCTAAGTTTGTACTTTATTATTTCCTAAGAGCTTAAAATATTGTGCATATTGTAGTTGCACCACTTTTTTTTTTTTTTATGAAGTTACTCCTGTATTCCCTGGGATAAAAAAGAAAAGGAAGAATGTTTTTCTGGTCCAGTAGTAATGTTTCAAATTTGTTTTAAATAACTATGTTCTTATCACATGAAGACAATGTGTACATATCAACTGTTTACTATGCCTCCGTAGTAGACAGGTATTTGTTTACCATGACAAGATACCTATTTTCATAGAGTATCTCTGAATGCATGTTAAAGTGACAACACTGACAGATGCCAAAGTATGTACTCACACATAAAGAAGGGAACATTTACTGACTTACCTTCATTACTACAGTTCCTCTAATAACATGATCCAGAGTCCCATAATCAAATTCATCTTTTGGCTCAAAGTAGAAGTTCTCTTTGTCAGGGCTAATAGCCTTTAGGAGTTTGATAATATTATTGGAATACAGAGTACTGGCCTGAGTAGCCATTCTGCTAGGCAGATCTGTGTAACCAATATGTGTAACACCCTGGAAAAATTCCAAGTAAAACATTAAGGATTGGTACATCCAAAGCAGCAGCATCTCTTCCAAAATGTCCTTTGGAAATACATATACAAACTTCCTCTGAATTCTGTTTTTAACCCACAGCTGTATTATTTTTAAGTTGAGGGAAGATTATTCACAACATTAACAGAACTCAACATGATAAAACTGAACACCTTAAATACTATTACTGAATAGCCTACACGGAGAGCAAGATGCATTACTGCTAGTACTTGTTCTCTCCAAATCCTACCATCTTCTAAGAAGCAACCAGGTAACAGATTACTCTACTCAGTGCTTGACAACTGGCCAGTCTTTTTGGAAAGCATGCACTGAAGACCACTTTCCACATGACGAAGCGTGAAGAGAACGTCATCAGGGCCAGCTAGCTGCAAAAGTAATGTGCCTAGGTTCACAAAAATAAATAAACATATTTACGAGTATTACGAGTATACCTGGCTACCAGGCTCTTGAGCTTTTGCAAGGTATGAGAATCATAGAATTTTAGGGATTGGAAGGGACCTTAAAACATCATCTAGTCAAACCCACTGCCAGAGCAGGACCACCTAGATAAAAATCATACAGAGAAGGAGACTTCACAACCTCCAGGGGCAACCTGTTTCAGTGCTCTGTCATGCTGTCCATGAAGTTTCTTCTCATTTTCACATGCAACCTTCTATGTTCCAGCTTCCTTGTCCTATCAGATGACACTGAGCAGAGCCTGGCTCCATCCTCTTGACACCCACCCTTTATATATTTGTAAACATTAAATCAGGTCACCGCTCTGTCTCCTTTTTTCCAAGCTAAAGAGACCCAACTTCTTCAGCCTTTCCTCATCAGGGAGATGCTCCACTCTCTTCATCATCTTTGTGGCTCTGTGCTGGACAGTACAAAGCAGTTGTGTCCTTGAACTTCGGGGACCAGAACTGGACACAATACTCCAGATGTACTCACACCAGAGCAGAGTAAAGGGGGAGGAGAAGCTCTTTCTAATCTACTAACCATACCACTTTTAATCCACCCCAGGATGTCATTGGCCTTTTTGACCATATGCTGGCGAAGAATGCTGGCTCATGGTCATCCTGCTGTCCACCAGAACCCCCAAGTCCCTTTCTCCTACCCTGCTCTCCAGTGGTTCAGACCCCAATCCATACTGGTACCTGGGGTTGTTCTTGCCCAGATGCAATACTCTACACTGGCCCTTATAGTTTATTCAATTTTTCCCTGCCCAAATCTCCACCCTGTATAGGTCTCACTGAATGGCAGCACAGCCCTCTGCTGCATCAGCCACTCCTCCAAGCTTTGTTTCATGAGCAAACATGCTGACAGTGCACTCCAATTCCTCATCCAGGTCACTGATGAATATACAGAATAGTACTGGTCCTGGTACTGACCCCTGGGGAACTCCACTAGATACAGGCCTCCAGCTAGACTGCCCCAGTGACCACTACTTTCTGGCTTCTATCCTGCAACCAGTTCACATTCCACCTGACTACGTGATTGTCCAGAGACTTCCAGTTTGGCTGCAAGGATGCTGCAGGAGACTGTCTCAAATGCTTTACTGAAATCAAAATAGACCACATCCACTGCTTTGCCATGAACTATCCATCTGGTTATGTCCTCACAGCAGACTGTCACATTGGTCAAACATGGCTTTCCTTTGTTGAAGCCATGCTGACTGCACCTAATGACCCTCTTGTCCTTCATACACCTAGAGACAGCACCAAGGATAAGTTGTTTGATCACGCTTCAAGGTATGGAAGTGAAGATGACTGGTCTGTAGTTACCCAGGTCCTCCTTCTTGCCCTTCTTGAAGGCTGGAGTGACTTTTGCTTTTCTCCAGAACCTAGGCACCTCTCCTGTACCCCTCACAGCTTACCAAAGATGATGGAGAAGCGGCGTAACAATTACTTCTGCCATCTACCTTAGCACTCACAGGTGCATCCTTCGGGACCCATGGTTTTATGCATATTCAGGCTGCTTAACTGGTCTCTAATCTTGTTCCCAACAACCAGGGCAAACTCCTTCTTTGCCTGACTTCCTTTGAGGCCTCAGCAGTCTGTCTCATCAGGACTACTTCCAGTAGCAAAGACTAAGGCAAAGAAAGCATTTATTATCTCTGCCTTCTCCATACCCTCTGTTCACCAGGGCACTCTTCTCATGTAACAGAGGGCTTATATTGCTTCGTTAGCTTTATCTGCAAAGTATTTGAAGAAGCCCTTTCTGTTATCCTTGACCTCTCTTGCAAGGTTTAATTCCAAGGAGGCCTTAGCTTTCTTAGTTGCATTCCTACATCCTCTGACTAGAGTCTTATACCAAGTGGCCATCCTCTCCTTCCATGAACTATAGACTTTCTTCTTCCTCTTCAGTTTGCCCAGCAGCTCCCTACTTAACCATGCAGGTCTTCTGGCTCCCTTTCTTGATTTCCCACCTGTTAGGATGCTCTGATCTTGGGCTTGAAAGAAGTGGTTCTTAAATGTTAACCAACTATCTTGGGCCCCTTTACTTTCCAGCACCCTGTCCCAAAGAGATTTCCTTAGCAATTGCTTGAAATGGCCAAAGTTGGCCTTTCTGAAGTCCAAGGTTGTGATTCTGCTTGGCATTCTGTTCCTGCCACTTGAGATCCTGAACTCCATCATCTTATGGTCACTGCAACCAAAGTTGCCCTCAACCTTCACTTCTTCGATCAAACCTTCCTTGTTAGTGAGAAGATGACCCAACAGCATACCTTTCTTAGTGGGCTAATCTACCATTTATACCAGGAAATTGTCACAAATGCACTGGAGGAACCTCCTGGACTGTGGATGGCTGGCTGAGTAGGTCTTCCAGCAAATATAGTTAAAAACCCCCATGACAACAAACAAATGTAACTGCAAGGAGTTAGAAGGCCTCATCAACTTCCTCATACTGATCTGGTAGCCTATAACAGACACCCACAACAGCACCACCCAAGCCAGCCTGCCCCTTTATCCACACCCACAAACTCTCAACTTGCTCTTTCATCTGCCCCTGGATAGAATTCAAGACATTCTACTCACTCTCTCACATGAAAAGCAACTCCACCACTCCACTTTGCTGGTCTGTCTTTCCTGAAAAGGATGCAGCTATCCATGCCCACATTCCAGTCAGGGAAGCTGTCCCAATGTGTCTCTGTAATTGCCACCAGACCACAATCTACTGACCAAAACACAGGATTTCTAACTCCTTATTCCCCATGATGTGTACATGAGAAGCTGTGACTTCTGCATACAGTTCTCATCCTTAAACAGGCTCGTGTTAAAGCACTGTTCCTGCAACTTACAGCTAAGATTCACATATGCTTTCAGGAATTCTGGCTTCTCAATGCAACACTCCATCATTCTGGTAACAGCTCTTTTCCACAGCTCAGTGCCAGTACACTATATCCAGGGGTAAAAGCACTCCGTGTAAATTCTTCATGCACGTATCTGTTTCTTTCTACGTACTCTAATTTCAATTTCTAAGCCAAATATAATGTGTGACTCATCACACACAGACACACACATAAAACCTGCCCTAAAATAGGGACAACCAGAGCAGCAGCATGTCCTCCTTAATCCTCCTGAAGGATAATAGCACTAATAACAGCACTATGTTCTTACATTACCAAATAACAATTTTTGAAATATCGTACTTTAAATCTNCTCAAATGCTTTACTGAAATCAAAATAGACCACATCCACTGCTTTGCCATGAACTATCCATCTGGTTATGTCCTCACAGCAGACTGTCACATTGGTCAAACATGGCTTTCCTTTGTTGAAGCCATGCTGACTGCACCTAATGACCCTCTTGTCCTTCATACACCTAGAGACAGCACCAAGGATAAGTTGTTTGATCACGCTTCAAGGTATGGAAGTGAAGATGACTGGTCTGTAGTTACCCAGGTCCTCCTTCTTGCCCTTCTTGAAGACTGGAGTGACTTTTGCTTTTCTCCAGAACCTAGGCACCTCTCCTGTACCCCTCACAGCTTACCAAAGATGATGGAGAAGCGGCGTAACAATTACTTCTGCCATCTACCTTAGCACTCACAGGTGCATCCTTCGGGACCCATGGTTTTATGCATATTCAGGCTGCTTAACTGGTCTCTAATCTTGTTCCCAACAACCAGGGCAAACTCCTTCTTTGCCTGACTTCCTTTGAGGCCTCAGCAGTCTGTCTCATCAGGACTACTTCCAGTAGCAAAGACTAAGGCAAAGAAAGCATTTATTATCTCTGCCTTCTCCATACCCTCTGTTCACCAGGGCACTCTTCTCATGTAACAGAGGGCTTATATTGCTTCGTTAGCTTTATCTGCAAAGTATTTGAAGAAGCCCTTTCTGTTATCCTTGACCTCTCTTGCAAGGTTTAATTCCAAGGAGGCCTTAGCTTTCTTAGTTGCATTCCTACATCCTCTGACTAGAGTCTTATACCAAGTGGCCATCCTCTCCTTCCATGAACTATAGACTTTCTTCTTCCTCTTCAGTTTGCCCAGCAGCTCCCTACTTAACCATGCAGGTCTTCTGGCTCCCTTTCTTGATTTCCCACCTGTTAGGATGCTCTGATCTTGGGCTTGAAAGAAGTGGTTCTTAAATGTTAACCAACTATCTTGGGCCCCTTTACTTTCCAGCACCCTGTCCCAAAGAGATTTCCTTAGCAATTGCTTGAAATGGCCAAAGTTGGCCTTTCTGAAGTCCAAGGTTGTGATTCTGCTTGGCATTCTGTTCCTGCCACTTGAGATCCTGAACTCCATCATCTTATGGTCACTGCAACCAAAGTTGCCCTCAACCTTCACTTCTTCGATCAAACCTTCCTTGTTAGTGAGAAGATGACCCAACAGCATACCTTTCTTAGTGGGCTAATCTACCATTTATACCAGGAAATTGTCACAAATGCACTGGAGGAACCTCCTGGACTGTGGATGGCTGGCTGAGTAGGTCTTCCAGCAAATATAGTTAAAAACCCCCATGACAACAAACAAATGTAACTGCAAGGAGTTAGAAGGCCTCATCAACTTCCTCATACTGATCTGGTAGCCTATAACAGACACCCACAACAGCACCACCCAAGCCAGCCTGCCCCTTTATCCACACCCACAAACTCTCAACTTGCTCTTTCATCTGCCCCTGGATAGAATTCAAGACATTCTACTCACTCTCTCACATGAAAAGCAACTCCACCACTCCACTTTGCTGGTCTGTCTTTCCTGAAAAGGATGCAGCTATCCATGCCCACATTCCAGTCAGGGAAGCTGTCCCAATGTGTCTCTGTAATTGCCACCAGACCACAATCTACTGACCAAAACACAGGATTTCTAACTCCTTATTCCCCATGATGTGTACATGAGAAGCTGTGACTTCTGCATACAGTTCTCATCCTTAAACAGGCTCGTGTTAAAGCACTGTTCCTGCAACTTACAGCTAAGATTCACATATGCTTTCAGGAATTCTGGCTTCTCAATGCAACACTCCATCATTCTGGTAACAGCTCTTTTCCACAGCTCAGTGCCAGTACACTATATCCAGGGGTAAAAGCACTCCGTGTAAATTCTTCATGCACGTATCTGTTTCTTTCTACGTACTCTAATTTCAATTTCTAAGCCAAATATAATGTGTGACTCATCACACACAGACACACACATAAAACCTGCCCTAAAATAGGGACAACCAGAGCAGCAGCATGTCCTCCTTAATCCTCCTGAAGGATAATAGCACTAATAACAGCACTATGTTCTTACATTACCAAATAACAATTTTTGAAATATCGTACTTTAAATCTTATCATCCAAATTCTCTTAACACTTGTGAGATTTCTCACAAGTACCAAAATTAACACCCCAAAAGCAGAAGAAAAAGATCTCAAGTGAACCAATGAAAACTGAAGGAAAAGCAAAGTAGTTAGTTCAGCCAAACGTAAAATTGCATACTTTAATGAACCAATTAATGCTACTCCTGGTTTCGGTTACAAGTCGTATGGACACTCCAGGTTAGGCATACTCACAGTCACAAAATTAAAGCACAAAACAGCACCCCCCTGAATCTTAAATTATATTGAGCTAAGCCAGAGACTTTGCACTCAAGTAAACCCAGACAGTTTGAAACTGCGTAGTTTAGTTATGGCAGTGACTGTTAACATCTAATTGCAGGAAATGATGAGCAAGTAAACTAAGCTACTATTGTCTTTTTAGATAGACCAAGAATGACACCACACCCTTTACTCAAAATAAATCACTAGATTTAGAAGTCTTAGGTAATAAGAATTCTGTAGTTAATCAAATCAACACTACACAGGGATTTATTTCTTCAAAAATATTCAAATTGCTGTAGAAATGCCTAGTAATCAAAACACAGCACTAAATGAAAACTGATGCTCAAATTAAAAAAAATCAGCTACATATTTTCAGTATGCAGTTTACAAAACACAATGTAAATTCACAGAAATGGAGAATGACCTGCAAGCTAAAATTCTTACCTTATGAATGTACATTTCTCCCGGCTTTGTAGTCTCAATGTTTCCCCCTGCTTCTGCAGCTAAATCCACAACAACTGAACCCTCCTTCATTGATTCAATCATATCTTTCTTGAACAAAACAGGAGCTTTTTTGCCTGACAAGACAAGGTATAGTAAATTAAAAAAAATACAAGTATTCAAGGTTTTTAACCCATGACATTTTACCTGTAGAGCTCAGGAGAAGCATTCTCCCTGTCTAATGCACTGTAAACCTTAATTATGTAAGCAAAATTTTCAAATGTCACAGCAGTTTTTTTGATTTTTTTTTAGATAGGCAGTAAGAAGAGATGCTACAACACCTTGCTTCCAAGCACACAAAAAACAATATGAATGGACAATCTACCAAAGATGCCAGTAAGTAAAATACTGTCTTCAGTAAATTGACGTCAGCTAGCCTTGCAACTCACACCATAACAAAAAAGCCCTATTGCAAGTTATTAAAATACATATATTGTGCAGTATGAAATTCTACCTTACTGTGGTTCAACTACAAACGAGAGCACTATTTCAACTGGCTTTCAGCACTCAAGCTGGATAGGAGAAACAGCAGTAACACAATGAAGATGCAAGAGAATTATACATCTAACTTTATTCCTATCTACCCTGTTTTTAATAAGAATCATGATTACATTGAGTCAAAAGACTGATGGTTTGTGAAAATGGAAGCTGTAAGAAACTAAAAGACGCACATTTAACAAAAAGTGTTCATTGAGGGAGGGATAAAGTACATGTTCAGAGAAGGCAGAATTCATTAACATGCTCTGTTTTCACTGCAGGTGCAGCTCTAAAATGCAACAACTTATAAGATAAGTGACAATTAGCATCTTGCACATAAAACACACCTGGAATAAGTGCTGTAGTGATGATAATATCAACATCTTGGCACTGCTTGGCAAAGAGTTTCATTTCAGCCTCAATAAATTCTTTGGACATTTCCTTAGCATAACCACCTTGTCCCTCTCCAGATTCCTTTATGTCCACTTCCAAAGGCTCAGCACCAAGAGATTTGAACTGTTCAAGGGCCGCAGCTCTAGGAAAAGAAAAATGCAGGGGAGGAAACAACCACTACTTTAAAATTCCATGACTCTTCTGGGTTATTTTAGCAGCAGTTTTCAGATAAGAGATCTAAAACTCAGTATTTAATTAAGGAGATCATAACTTACCTTTCTGTATTTAGTGAAAAAAGTAATACCATCACTAACTTCAGGTCCCCAATGAAGACAGCTGGATAATGAATGAACATAGGCTAGAGGGTCACTTGGTTTTCAAGGGCATGTGCAAATACATTGCAGGTAAAACTAAACCTAAATGCAATGTGGGACCCCTGCTGAGTGAGCTAGGTGCCCAGAAGCCAGAGAATACAGAGGAAGCAGACATACTGAACACCTTCTTTGCCTCCGTCTACACTTCTCAGAGCTGTGCTGGCATCAAAGCCTAACTGCTGAGGCTCCAGAGGAAGTCAAGGCAAAAGAGGAGCCCGCCTTGGTTGATGAGGACTGGGTTAGGGATGTGTTGAGCAACCTGAATGTACATAAACCTATGAGGCCTGATGGGATGCTACCACACGTGCTAAGGGAGGTGGTGGAAGTCATTGACAAGCCACTCTCTGTCATCAGGAGAAGTGCCTAGAGACTGGAAGTTAGCAAATGTTATTCCAATCTTCAAAAAGGGTAAGAAGGAGGACCCACGTAACTATAAACTGGTCAGCCTCACCTCCATCCCAGGAAAGGCAATGTTACAATTCGTCCTGGATGCTATCTCTAGGCACATCAGGGGCAAGAAAGTCATTAAGGCAGTCAGCACAGCTTCACCAAGTGGAAGTCATGCTTGACCAGCCTGAGAGCCTTTTATGAGAGTATTAACTGGGTAGATAGATGATGGCAGAGCATTGGATGTGATCTATCTTGCTTTCAGTAAGGCATTTGACACCATCTCACATAGCATCCTTGTGGCCAAACTGAGGCAGTGTGGACTGGATGACTGGATAGTGAGGTGGACTGTGTACTAGCTGCAAGATAGAAGCCAGAGTAGTGGTTAATAGGACAGAGACTAGCTGTATGTAATGGGGTCCCCCAGGGACCAGTCCTCTTCAATCAATTCATTAATGACTTAGATCAGGGATCAGGGTGCACTGTTAGAAAGTTTGCTGATCACACAAAGCTGGGTGGTGTCACCAACACCCCAGCAGACTGCACTGTGGACAGGCTAAAGACCTGGGCAAAGAGAAACTTAATGAGGTAAAACAAGGGTCAGTGTAGAGTCTTGCATCTGAGCAAGAACAACCCGAAGTACCAGTATCGATTGGGGACTGACCTGCTGCACAGCAGAGTAGGAGAAAGGGACCTGGAGGTCCTAGTGGATAGCAGTGTGCTCTTGTGGCCAAGAGGGCCAACAGAATTCTGGAGTGGATCAAAAGGGGATGGTTAGCACATCAAGGAAGGTTCTTCTCCTCCTCTACTCTGCACTGGTGTGACAGCATCTGGAGTATTGTGTCCTGTTGACCCCTCAGTTCCAGAAAGACACATAGATGCTGGAGGGTGTCCAGAGTAGAGCAACAAAGATGATGAAGGAAGTAGAGCACTTCCCTTATGAGGAAAGACTGAGGGAGCTAGGTCTCTTTAGCTTGGAGAAGAGGAGGCTGAGGGGTGACCTCATTAATGGCTACAAACATGTGAGGGGTGGGTGTCAGGAGGATGGAGCCAGGCTCTTCTCAAGGTCAGCTAATGATAGGGCAAGGGGCAACGGGTGCAAGCTGGAACATAGGAGGTTCCATATAAATATCAGAAGGAACTTCTTCACAGTGAGAGTAACAGAGCATTGGAACAGGCACCCAGGTTTGTTGTGGAATATCCTTCTCTGGAGACATTCAAGACCCGCCTGGATCTGTTCCTGTGTAACTTGATCTATGTGGTCTTGCTGTGGCAGGGGGATTGGTCTAGATGATCCTTTCGAAGGATCCATTAGGTCCCTTCCAATCCCTAATGATTCTATGATAGGCTATGATTTCCTGTATAGCAAGTATGAGTTGGCTCCAGGAAAGGTCTCAAAAGCTGGGAGCTTAACTTTTTGCTAACTCTGTTCACCCATTTCTCCTGTCACAAATAGGTAAACCTACAACCCAAAATTTAAATCTGTAAGACAGATGATAAATACAACTCTGGCCCAATCATCTGTGAAATGGTAAATACTAGTCAAGCGTTACTTCCAGAAGGAAAATTTGATGTGGTGCCTTTTTATTAAAAATAACCTGTTCAGTGTTAAGTAAATGTTCAATGATTTCACACAAACATTACTGCGCACCAAGTTACAAGGTCAACAGGATGCTCAAAAAGGAAATCAAAAAGAATCTCTAAACCTTCATACAGATTTTGATCATGCTTTTACAAAAAATAAAGTCTTCTCAGTTTTTTTATGGCATATGCAAACTTTCTGAGGAACCAGCATGAAGAGTTTCTTTCATACTGCATACCATAAACCTTGGAATATATTTATGTAAATGTAACTAAGTAGCACTTTTGCATAAAACCAAGCATGTACAAGTTGTTGCAATGCAAATACCATATTATGCACATATAAATTTAATTAATAGGGGAAAAAAAACACCTAATCAAGTTTGCAGCTCTGAAGCCACAGCAAAAATATTTGTGCTCTGCAGTCTTCCTAGTCTATCACTGTAAAAAAAAAAAGAAAAAATAAAGAGACAGCATAATCCTTCCAAACACAAAGAACAGACCCAATGAAAGCAACATTTAAAACAGCTTCAACTGCACTTCCTGTTCCTTCAGTTCCATAAATAAAATCTTTCCTTCAGCAGATTGGAATGACTGTCTCTCCAAATAGTTCCTAGCTGGCCTCTCTGGGATAAGGAGAGTAGAGGCAAATCAAAGTATGAAGCTATGAACCTGAATCAAAACAAGTTATAAATAAATAAGTAAAGAATATGTCTTTGCTATCTTGTCTGTGTCCCCAAGAACAGAAGAACAGAGAAATGAAATTCTGGATAAAAGCCCTACCTTTCTCATTTTTATAAAAGCTATAGTTTTTTATCCATGTATTCTGAATGACTTAGTGAGACTGATTTTTTGAAAAGTTTGGTTGTTTTGGGATTTAGTAAATATAGGAATAAATGGACTAGATAAAAATAGTATCTGAATCAGTGCAGTACAAGTGCTTTCTGTGTAATATAGCCAGAAAATACTTGATCTTAAAATAATTTAAAATTGCCAGTAGTATTTTCACAGACCTACCTAGTATCAAATCCACGAACCACAGCACCCATTGCTTTAGCTGCTCCTGCAGAAGCCAGGCCAGCAACTCCTCCTCCAATGATCAAAACCTAGAATGATACCATTATAATGCTTTAGCATAAGCTACAACTAGAGCAGATTAGAAAAATAGCAGCATTGTACAGCTTTCATAGCTGCATATACACCTCACTAAAGAGCCATTTAAACAAGTTACCTTGGGGCACAGAACCCAAAGTTATTTTCGTAAAGCTGTCCTAATGACTTCAAAGTTTAAAAGCTGTAGTTTCTAACTTCACTTATCTGAGACTCAGCTCCTCTGTAGCAAAGTTTGTATAAATACATGCTCTTTAATTTTTTTTTTACTTTCCTAATTCTATTCTCATATCTCTTCAAACCAATCCAACTGCAATTCCAACCAAGCAATCCTTCACATCTTCAGTGCACCAGAAATCCCAACACCTGACTTTTTTTTTCAACCTGCTTCCTTGCCTTTCCCCATCTGCAAAAAAAAAAAAAACCACAAACCCAAAACAATCCACGTATAATTAGTGTGCTGTTTAAGACTAAGCAAACTTAATAGAATAATTTGAATTTTACTTATTTAAATAACACAAACCAACAACATTACAGGTAGTGAACAAAAATTGGCATGTAACTGAAGGGATTTCTAAAGTCTCTAGAACTATCATCAAGGCAGGAAAAATGTCTTCTAATGCAGTTTCAACAGTAGGAACCCATAGTCTTCTGCCACGGTATCCGTTTCATTGCACATACCTTTGCTGGAGGAACTTTACCAGCAGCTGTGATCTGACCCGTGAAAAATCGGCCAAACTGATTTGCTGCCAGTACCACAGCCTTGTAACTATGAATTAAGAACAGACATGTATCAGTATTTTCTCATGCTCAGTACCATTCCATTCTCAACAACTAAAAGGATAAACATTTGGCCACAGCATGAAAAGGATAAGGCAAGTTTAATATTTGACTATTAAGCACAAGTTTAACAGTTCACCTTTCTTAAGATTTTTTTGCCTTTTTCTTTTTTCGATCACAGAATATATTTTCAGACAGAATTTTTCAACTGCAGTATAGTTGCTGCCCACAACTACTCACTGTCTCAAACAAAAGTTTACCTGAACAATAAACACAAAACTTGCCAGAAGTTAACTCTGTTGTCTTAGAAGCTGTAACTTAATGCTTGTTAGGGAAGGAAACACAAATGAGCAATTGCAAAACCCAGAGTAATTATGAAGCAAACTCACTTAGACTAGCAAGCACACATTCAGAAGAGACTCTATTCTTTGCAGAGCTATGTAGCTTAGGGCTAAGAGCATACAAAACCTTGCTACTTCTTTTGCCCCATTTGCTTTGTGGCCAAACAAGAATGTGTGGCTGGATATTAATAATATTAACATCAACAGAGCTATATGAAATTGCAGATTAATGCATTATACAGTCCCAATCCACTGTCTTTCCTACCTATACCAGGGACATATAGAGGTCTGTATGCTGTAAAGTTAGTTCTGATTTATAACACAGCTTACAGATTTTATTCCTTTGCATGTACTACGTATTTCTATATTTTAGTAAAATTATGTAGAACTGAGAAGTAGCCAATGTGTGTGAGGAGGTATAGTGCTGGTGTTTAGAGAAAATATGAGCCTTCTTAATCTTACTATGTCTCAGTAACATCAAAATAAAAAATGAAAACTATTTTAAAAAGCAATAAAGAACTTAAAAAATAGAAATCAGCTTTATGACATATTAATTCACTATAATACCCACAATACCAGTCAGAAAGCATAAAGATGCCAGAGTATTTGTCATCTTATTTCTCCTGTCATAGCATTCATACTGAATGAACCAGATCCCATCAGCAGACAATCTGCGTTGAAGCTGTATTAAAAATGTCTTTAAGCCTGCCCTGATCTAGTTGAGCTCAAGAAGGCAGCAGACAATGCAGAATTAGAAGAACTGTCTTCAGTTTTGTTTTGCTTTGTTTTCAAAAGCCTTGCTCTGATCTGCTGTAAAGCTGACTGTAAGAAACTTACATGGCATCTCCCACAGCATCATCCTACTTGAAACAGTGGTATGAAAACAAATGCAAAATTATTTTAGGAGTATGTAATATCAAAGCACGTAAGTTTTACTACAGCTATACTTGCGCAAATTGGGAAAACCAACAAAAAAGGTGCAAGAGTCATACCCAGCAATGTTTGCCATGGAGCTAAGTGCATCATATCCCTGAGCAATGGTGACCCGTGGAACCTGATCCATAGCCAAGACAGTAGTTTTTTTTTCTGCAAGCTTTTTCAGGAGGTCTGGATTTTGTGCTGGGTAGATAAAACTAACCAGGGTAGCCGACATCTTAAAAAGATCTGCCTCATGTACACCTAGAGCTGAGTTAAATATGGGAGCTCTCACCTGAAGAAAGACAGAAGTTACCAAATTAATCAAAGAAAATAAATCAGAACACACTCCACCTCCTTTCCCCCAGGTTGCAGTCTGTTAATCCCATCCAAGGTTGACACACAACTGAACTGAGTAACTGCAGTTCACACACTATAATTCACTCTAGGCAGAGATTTGTGGAGGACAGTAATAGCAGGGACTGGCAGAGAAACATCTCCGGGCTTCTAACCAGAAGTTACCAGCTTTTATGACAGCCAAGCTGCCCTAAAACCCACCATTTTGAAGCAAAACTGTTAGTGAACAGATGTGCCAATTAAGCTTCTCAGACTAAGAATCACTAATAATGTTGCTAAGTACCATGACATACAGCAGGTACCCCTTCTGATGTGTATTCACTTCCTTTTAGTTTCTCGCTTTTTTTCATAAAAACAACCCACTTAAGAGTTGTTCACAAAACAAATCACAGAAATTCTGTGTCCTATCCTGACAGAATTACTTCAAATAGAGCAGGTAGAGGAAGCCTCAACATCATATCCAATGTCTTTTTTTTCCTTCCGGACTCTATATAACTTGGTACCTTTTAAGAAGACACTTCACTTTTGGCAGTCTTGCCAGATCAGCTCACCTAGTTACAAATACCTTTGAAACACACTCTTGCTGCAGAATTATTGGATATCTGATTAACTTAGACATTTGCATCCTCAAAAAAAATGTAAAGTTCCTCTACAGAGTATCTTGAGTTTCATGTTACTAATTTTACAGTGAAAGTTTCTTAGAGCAAGGATCTTGTCTCATTAGAGTCCAGATTACTTCACTATAGAAAACAGAACTCCTACAATACAGTTTAAAAAAATGCTAAGAAATTATCCTCAGTTTTTCCAATATTGCTATTTACTTGTTTGTTACTCCAGGTAAAAACAAAAAAGACATAAACAAGCAGACTAAAATTGAATTAGGACTTAAACTGGAAAATGTTAATATTGAGACCCTATTTACTAAACTTAGAGCCAACTAATAGAAAAAAAAAATTATATGTATCTTTCTCCAAAAAGAATGTAATAAAAAATATAAAAATTACTTTGACAATCAAGTCAGAAGACAAGACTTCCTTGGTCCCCTGTATCTTCGCTCCAACTTCTCTGTAATGGTCATCAGAAAATTTGGAAGCCTCTCCAGCACCAGATTCCACCACAACACTGAAGCCTTGTTTGACTAAGGCTTGAACTCCAGCCGGTGATAGAGCAACTCTCTTCTCATTCTCAAATATCTCCTTAGGGACACCTACAGTCAGCTGTTTATAAGGAATTCCTGTAAGAGTGGCAAATAGGACAGCATTAGTTGCACTGTAAATTAATCAATGTGTACGAATGGTGTTCTTCCATGTTGTATGAACACATGCAGACACATCACACTTAGTGCTTCTCCACACTTAAGGAAAAAGATAGCAGAACTGTATTTTCTAGCAGTGTAGTTTACATTTCCTAACACCACCTGGCTAGGGATCCCTGTTCTCTCAGGAATGAGCAGACAAGCACAATCAGCCACATAAGCAGTAAAATGTTTTGGTGCAGTTCAAACCCAACTGAATTTACACAGTTCTGACTGCGTAACTTGCTTTCTGATTACACTATACATAGTATTCTGGTGACAACATATTCTACCTTGGAGTGAGAAGAATTTAAACACCTCTCTAGTCACTTCAACTTCATTGTGAAGGTATGAACAGATGAGCTTGAACAGCTGAACTGCATTTTCAGTAAACATGTTTTTAATGTCTATCAAATTACAGTTGTCTCAAGACTGCTATTAATGAATGTGATCCACATACCACCAAGTACATCGAAAGGCACAACTACATCAATAAGGTAATCTAAGAATTACTAAAAAAATTAAAAAAGCTAATTCAGGAGTACTTGAAGAACAATGAAACATCCATCTACTAATTCAATTATCCTTTGTGTCATGTCTTTTTCTTAGCATATGAATAACTCTAATACCAGGAAACTGCAAAGCTACCAGCTTAAGTTTCCAAACTACAAACACCTAACTTCGTTCATATATACTTTGTGGGCTTCTAGTCTAATACCTGTTAAACCCCTTTTATGCAATCAAGAGTTTAAATACCTTATTTACACACAGACTGAAGCAGAATAATCATATATTAAACTGCCACATGGCTTCAATCACACTGCACAGCATGCAGTCTACCACACAGGCCCAGTTCTGCACCAGCTTTCACTAATGTTGATCCAGAATTTAAACATGGAATATGACATTGTGATGAGATATTTACACCACATAAACATTAATAACTTAAGGATCCTAAGCAGTCACTCATATGAAAGACCAAGAAACCACCAAAAAACAAAAAAAAAAAAAAGGGGGAGTAAGAGGGAGAGTGTGAAAGGCCTGTTTTACATTAGAAATCTGCTTTTAATTCAGGCACCAATGCTATGTATTGTGCTACCAAAATTGTACTGGACTGGTAACATGTTTGCATTTTTTATGATGGCCTCCTTTTCACTTGCTTTCCCTCTTTGTTTTTAAATAAAAATCTTTGGAAAAAAACTGGGTCTATAGAGTGCTTAAAGGTGGTCTTTTGACAATGTTTTAGATCAATAACTTTTAAGATAACCACCAACTGTTCTGAAAATACAATACAGAGCTGCTGAGAACTGGTACTTATATCTAAACATTCAACAAGACAACAGAATGAAAGATCACCAGACAAACACAATACTTCTAATTATTTTTACTTTTTTTATAAAAAGTTCATCTCTCTCTTATAAATTAAAACTAGTAAAATTGTAATGAATAATTTGAAGATACAAGCTTTATATTTTGTATGTTGGAGAACACTTAAAATTATTTAAATCGCACAACAAAAATCAAATTCCAAAAAAACATGCTTTGTAGGAACATAAAGTCACACCAGGGGCAAGAACACACATCTAAATTAATATAACCACAAAGGTAACAACACTTTGCAAAGATTTACACTGCACAACTCAGGGCATCCCTATCCTAACAGCACTCACCACTTGACAGCTATGGCAACTGTTGCCACCACTTATACAAACTACCCTTGTCATGTGAACTTCCTCCTTACCTCTTCTCCTAACTACTACCTAACAAAGTCCTGCTTCTGATTTTCACTAAATCAACTCAGTAGAAACAAGCTCTCTTGTCTTTTAGAAGCAGAAAACTAGAAGACCAGAATTTGTTAGACCAACAGAATACTTCAGAAAGGGAACAGCTCTAGAATAGAAAGCTAAGATCTTTTCAAAAAGCACTAGGAAAATAACTGAGTGCCATGTTCCTGTTCCCCTTTCAGAAGTTTTTGCAGCACACAAATGCAGAGCAAGGAAGAAATAAATTCTAGCATACAAGGCACAGAAAGCTGACTGCATATTTAAACACAGAGACACATGACTAAAATGTATGCACTACTCAAGCAAAAACATAATAGGAGTTTTTGCCCGTAAGGCTCAAAATTACAATTGATGCTTCCGTTTTCTTTTTGATTTAGGTTGCTTTGGTATGGGGTACTAGATGGGTTGGTGGGCAGGAATATGCACTCGTTATAAGCCAATTATGTTTTCCATGTCTTTCTTGCACATTGTAACATCTCATGTGCAACAAAAATAGGTACACATTAAGTTTCTCACATTAAGGTTTTATGCATTATTTAGTAAGCAGAATGATCAGAGGCTAATGCTCTGAGGACTAGGACTTCCTCCAATGCTTCAGATCTAAAACAGAACAGATGTCTGTAACTAAAAAGCAAGTATCTATGCTAAAACTTCAAGGCAGAGTATCACAAATACCATGTTTGAAAGAAGATAAAGCATGAACTTGGTTTGTGGAACTCTGCAGTTTCAGTCATTAGTTTAGAAAGGCTGAAATCTAGAATTATAAACTTAACATCATTATATACTTTTATTTTGAGAAAGCACATCTGCTACAATTGCCATCCATGGTTTTAAAACCTCATGAGAGTGTGAAGCTTCAAAAGTTGCCTTTCTAAGCCTCTGTCTCAGAAAAATATCTCTAAGAACTACTACAAGTATGTTTCAGGAACTAACTTACTGCTTTATAACATCAAAAACATTTTCCACAAACAGGCCAAAATACACATACCTTGAGCATGTTTTGAGTCACATGAAGATTACCTAGTGAATAGGAGACACACAGTACTTTTTTTGATACAAAGAATCAACACCAAAAGGATTCTGCCACTATCGAAAGTAGAACAACTATATTTCACAAGCCTTAGACTCTTAGTAGGGAATATAAATATATCAGAACTTACAGGAAACACAAAGCAGACACTCTCTCATCCTATTAATTCTTAACTTTGTAATGAGGCCCATAATCAAAACACAATCTTAAACAAAGACTCCACAATTCTAAGCTTCAGAAATCAAATAAAAATAATTATAAAAATATTTTCTCCATTTAATTTCCATCCACAAACTGAGTGTTTAAAGAAGACCCTAAGTTAAAAACATCAAGACAAGTCAGAACATTGTATGCAGAGAAAACCACTGGTTTTTATCTCCTTAACCTGACTTTAGCAACCAGTCTGTAGCAAAACAGTAACCAATACTAGCAACTGAGAGAAGAGGAAAGTTTTGAGAATATTCTACGTATGTTCTAGAACTGGAAAAATAGGATAAATAACCTTCCTAATTTCTGAGGTATTCTAATATCAGCTTTAAGCAAACCATCTCACCTGTTCTGAAGATGAGGACATATTCCGAAGTACAGCAATATGATGTTGGCAAAAAGAAAAAAAAAAAAAAGGGTACAGAAGATTAAACAACCACCTGATCCCTCTTCTCACACAAGCAAGGACATATAAAAATCCAAGGAAATTAAAGGAGAATGTCTACAGTTTATAAATAAAAGGACAGCTTACCTAGAGAATTAATTGACAATAAACTGATGCAGTTTATTATGTTCTGAGAGAATTATGGGGGGAAAAAAGGGGAAGTTCAAGAAAGAATAATCAGTGTTAAAATACCAGGATGGAGAGGAGTGAAAAATCACAATCCTGCAGGACAAACCAATCTGGAAGTATACCAGAAACCTCCTAAATCCAATACTGCGTAAATGCCCTTTCCAGGGCTTGGGAAAATTTTGCAACTGTTACTTAAGAATTTGGTGCTACTAACTATTTGAGACAGGTTAAATGAATACTTGTTTACTCCTGTATGAAAATAGTTATGTTCCTAAGAAACAATGAATGTAGCAGAAAAAGTAACACAAGTATTCATCCTCCAAGTTCCCTTTTGAACTACAAAAGTCTTCTCTCTTTCAGCAGATGTTACTCTTGTACATAATCCTAGACTAAATGAAAGCTAATCTGAGGGAATGGAAGTAAAAACCAGTGGTTTAAGAATCACTTTATTTTTTCATAAAAACTACTCTTAGCAGCAGTGATTTCACCATTTCACTATAATCAAAGATAATTTCTAAAAGTAAGAATAAAACTTATTTAGTTTATATGTTGTTGAATTTTTATTCAAAAGCACTCTAGAAGTACACGCAGGCAACAGTACTGCTACTAATTTATCCTTAATTTGTCCTCTACTGAATGGCAAACCTCATGTCACCAAAATGAACTATAAAGACAGCTTGATCATCAACCAAAAGGCTTAAAGCTTAAAATTCTCAGCATTGAGTAACTGCACTGCACAAATACTAGTCATCCTTAACTAAGGGCTTCCACACAACAGATCCAAAGGGACCACAATGAATGCATATACACATGAGGCTAACCACAACACTGTCCCTATGGAAAAATTTCTGAAAAGTGATTCATAAAAACAAGAAAATGAAATCACACAAGTATACTGGTTTCAGTGAAACTGAAGAGATTTTTGAGTTACATGATCATATTTGTGGTCAAACACAAAGATTGAATTGAAACTCAAACAACAAGCACACTTACCTGGGACATTCAAGAAAACTTTGAACCTAATTTTCTACATCCCAGGTTAACAGCTGCAATCAAGGAACTACCTGACATATCAGGGCAGACAGATTCATGGAAAAAAAATTAAGAACATCACAAATCTGTCCAAGCAAAGACATTCAGCTTTCAAGAAGCAACTGTGGCTAAAAGGCATGTGCTATTGGTTATCAGGAGCCTTCTGAACAAAAATAATTTCACCATGCTTCTCCTCAAGGTCCAAAAAAAATGGGGCACCAATTTGAAAGGATCCAAATATGAGTCAGCCCCTGTCAGTATTGTCAGAAATACCATCTCAGAGTTATACAATATAATCTTGTGTCCTGACCTTTCACAACCAGACACTTCTATTCACAACACTTTTCTATACTCTAATGCAATTATCTACTGTTTACATTTAAAAGACACAAGCACCATGTGTACAAACTTACAAACTCTCCACATTAATCTGTTTCAGACTGAGAAGAACTATATCTGCATGGTCACTAAATTCCTTCAGGGAGGCATGAGGCACACACATTAAACTAATTTTATAGTTTCTCTAGCCTTTTAACTGTCAGATTATGCACAGTATAGGCTAGAGCAAAAAAAAAAAAAAAAGGTCAGTTCTGATTTTCA
>VZRI01010040.1:51812-92495 GCA_013397515.1 Upupa epops
TGGCCCCCGCCCCCTGGCCCCCGCCCCTAGAAGCGCCGCGCGCGCTCCCTGCTTTCTTTCCTCGCTACCTTCCATACTTCCTTCCCATGAGCGCTTGAGCGGCCTACCCTGAGCATGTCGGAGAGTTTCGACAGGGCGCCAGGTGCCGGCCGAGGTCGGGGCTGGGGCCGGGGCCGCGGGGCTTCCATGCTCCTTGGCAGTGCGGTCGGGGGTGAGAACGGCCGCGGGGCCTGCCCCGGGGGCGGCAGTTACCAGAGCTCTGGCTCGGCCAAGGAGCTGCAGCAGGAGCAGACGGGCGGCCTCTTCCCGCAGCAGGAGCCATTGCGGCCTCCCAAGACGGCGCCTCTGGGCACCGGAACATCAGGTACGATCTGGCGCGGCAGAGGATCTTTCAGTCCCCTCCGGAGCTCCTGTGTTTGGGGCAGTTTCCCGAGGCCCTTACGTTGTCGATTTTCTTGTTATTCCCATTTCCTACACCCGCCTCCTTCTTCATCTTACAGAGACTGGGGTCGGGGTGTTCCGCCCTCGTCCCCCACCTCTAGGCTGGCCGCGGCCTAGTCTTATTCTGGCCCCTTGGGACAGAGGTCACCTCGGCCTCAGTGCCCTGCAGACCGCGGGCACCTGCCTGCCTTGGCCATTCTGCACTGCCCGTGGATCAGCAGCAGTGGGGGCACTTGAACCTTTCCTCATAAGAGTGGTCACATTTCTTGCTTATAGGCCCAGGTAAAGGTGTGATATTGTATTGGTGTTTCTCGCAGCAGTTCTCCCTCCATCATTCCTCCCCTCCCCTTTCTATGCCTTCACCCATATGTGTGCGTTTTATCCATCCGTTAATCTGACTGCAGATGGTCTCAGCCTTCCCTTTACTGAAGAATTTCAGACTAAACGTTCACCAAAACCAACCTGTCAGTAGCACAAAGCATTCTTTGTCAGTTAGCTTTCTCAAGTGGGTATCGCGTTCTGTTTTCAGCAGACTTAGAAGCTAATCTATGCATTTGGAAATAGTGGGAAAATAGGGTTTTAAACACTCTTTTAATGGCAGTTTAGCAAATGCTGTAGGAGCACAATGATACCTAAGTGCTAATGATACCTATGCTAAAAAATAGTAAGAAATATTTTTATTTGAAAGTCCTGGATTTTTACCTGAAATATGTTAAAAATATGAAAGATAAGCAAGCATACTATAAGTAGACTTAATAGGTCCTTTTGGAAGTGTGTTTTCATGCAAGAAGGGAGTGCTCTGTTTACTTTCATTACTTTATTTTCTGTCATGTTTAGGTTATCTAGAAGGTATCTAGAATTTGATGAAGACTTTATGCATACTTAAAAATCAATAAAACTTATTTGCAATGAGTGTGGAAATATACTAAACATATATTTAGTAATAAAAAAATAGCCTGTGGGTACTTTGTGACCATACATGCTAATTTAACAATTTCTAAGAAAACATGTTAACAAAAACTTTTCAGAACAACAAAAGGGCTTATCATCTGGATCACAAGATGAAGTTGCAGTTCCTGATTCTGGACCAGAAATTGCTGAACCTCGAGTGGCTCCTGTGGTAACATCAAAGTTGTCTGTTAAAGCACCTGAGTTTTACCCACAAGGGTACAACCTGAGTTTGAATCAGAATTTCACAGTGAGTGCGTTTTTTTTCTTAATATGTACCAATTTACTTATTGTAAGATATCAAAATATTTTGCATATAACTTGAATGCTGCATTTGACGCAAATATTCTGAAAATTCCAACAATAACCTCCATAGTCACAGTCAGAATATTAATGGGTGAATATTAATTGTGCATGTGAGAGCCTTTAGGGTAGGCTGTGTTGCTGAAGTTTACCACATATTACCACGTGCCTTGCTAATTACACCAAGCATTGGTTACACCTGGTGTTCATGTCATTGATCACCTCTGTTGAAATTACATCTGTTTTGCCTTTCACGTAAAGGCTTAAGTGTACTGTTTATGCATGGTTCATAGGTTTTTGAAGCACATGTGGGATGAAGCTTGAGCATTAGTTTTTCTGAGCACAGGCTTTACCTTTCATAAGTTCACTACACCAGAACTCTGTAATTTGGTGCGCCATCATGTGTCTTTTAATTTCATCTATGGTATTTCATCACCAAAGAGCAAAAAAACAGGCTTAGGCTCATTCCTGTCAGGTACCTACCTGCCAACCTACCTAATAGATACATTTTTGCAGCCGGACTAAGTGTGCATTTTGGAATAAAATACATTTGGTAATTGTTTTCTACTCCGTGTTTTGTTCCTGCTTCAGTAATTCTACTCCAGGGAAGAAATGTGTGAATCCTTGAAACATAACCTGTTACGCAAGCACACAAACTCTGATAGTATTTATAACCAGGTGGGATCTGTTACTTTTACAAATACAATCAAGTGATAAAAGCAATTTTGCTGAGACAAATACACTTTAATAACTGAAAGAAAAGCACTTGATTTGAATGCTAGATATAGTGGTTTGGTATTCTGAAGTATTTTCTTCAACAGTAAAATATAAGTTATCTTTATGAATACCAGCTTTGCCAGCTTACCAAATTGAATTATGGCCTTAATAGTACAAGCCTGTAGCCAGTGTGTAGTTGTTTGCGCTGGCATTTGGTTAACATCCGTCACTATATGAAAATAATCTAGGGGATAAATAACTACTTTCTTACAGTACACGTTAGGATTTTTCTATGTACGAAGGATTTCCAAGTCAAGATCCAAAAACAATTCTATTTGGTGTGATATACCTAATGCTTACAACTACAAGATTTTGAGGCCAGTCGTGTGCCTAGTCAACCATTTTGCATATACACATGAGCATGTGGGAGTTGCTGATTGCTCTGTTGTAGGAATATGCTGTGAATGTGACTAACCTATTAATTAAAATTATAGCAAAACTTTTCTGGAAGTATGCTGCAGGGATCTCCATCTAATGAGAATATACTAGATATTGATAAGTAGTGTTTCAGACTTTTATCCTTTACAACGTTTAGAGGTTTTTTTGCTTCAATGACTGAAATAATTTCAGAAGCTGAGTTCACATACAGTAAAAATAAGAAATGCTTTACGTTTTACTGTTGTACAGGTGTCAATCATGAGTTTTATGACTTGAATCAAAAAAACATTTTGCAAAATTTTGGGTTTTTTAATTTAAAATTAATACTACTTAGAAAACTAATACTACTTAGCTTTCATTTGTAATGTTCCCTGGAATTTTTATGTCTGCCAGTTCTCATTTTAAAAATACATAGTGGTTCTGCTAGTAAGCATTTACTGTTTTAGGGATAGTGTTTATTTCTTCTTTGAATGTACCAGATTGTAATTGCTGTATGTCTCCATAATAGAGTATTAGTTTAATTTTTCTGTCAATTCTGATACTCAAAACTAGCACTCTACTGATGAAAATAGTTTTAAGAATGACAGCATACAAAGCACATGAGAATTTTCAGAAAAACTTTACTGGAAAGAAAGACCTCAATGGAATTGCCTTTCTGTACATCTGCAGTAAAACTGGTGATTAGATTTAGGCTGGGATTGCCAAAAGAAGCAGTTGTCAGACTTGTTCCCTGGCATGGGTTGTTGTTGCTCCATCAGAAGACCTAAAACTGTGAAGTGAAAACATCATTAGGAGTGAGATTTGTATCATCTAAGGTCAAATCCTTTCCCACAGGAGGCTGAGCAGCTTTAGTGTTGGCACCAGGCTTGAGTTTTCACTTAATGTCATACAACATGGATGGGTAATAGTGTATATATGCAACAGCTTTTTAACTTTCAGTAACTTCGTTGTACACTTGTTGAGCACATATAATCTGAAAGTGTAAAGTCTTTATGTAATTCAAAGAAGTCTTAGTACCAACTTAGCTTTCATATTATGTTTTTAAACTCATGAACTGACTTTAAATAAAATAAGGGAAATCCATAATTTTTAGATTGGTGACACTTAATTTGTGGATAATACAGGATCCCCTCCTATTGCTAACAAAGATAAAGGAGAAGTATTAGTGTTGACTGAAAAATCATTTTATTTAATTGGGAACTTCTATTTTACTTACTTGGCTTTAAATCAGAAATTTATAGCCTCCTGTTACCCAGCTGCTGTTAAGATGTAATCAAGAGGGATTTGCTTTGCTTTCCTTTCGTCAATAAAGTACAAGCTTCACTGTTAAATCTAAAATTATGACAATGAGACATGCCAGTGGTTAAATTTAGCCCTGTAACTTCTAAACATTAGTTCTTGAAGTATCACATTACTAATTAAACAAGATAAGATTTCATTGAGGTTTTTTTCTCTCCTGTTTGGTCTGTTCCTCAGTATAGTTTCTAAAACTTTGAAGTTGCATATTTAGTACATGTAGCTGAATGCAATACAGAATTTAGCCTCTGTTTAGCATCTTAATTAAATGGGAAGAGGAATATGAATGTAAGGACAGCAGTATACCAAAATTATCTTGGAGTCCCCTACAAAACAAGGATGTTCTCCATAAGTGACTATGAGAGGTATAAGCCTTCTTCCACTCTACTGAATAAGGCTCATGTAACAGTGATGATCTCTTTATGCTGTTCAGAGCAGCTTCTTTTACTAGTTACAGCAATTTCATTTCCTGCAACGTGACTGGAGAGTATTCAAGCAGGTTGTTTGGAGAGATGCTAATTCAGCCATTTGTGATTAAGCCACAGCTGTGGTTCAGTAATGTCATAATTCTATGGAACAAAATAGTTCATTATACAGAACCTTTACTTGGCAATTTGAAATTGCCTGGTAAAAGATTATTTCCTTTAAAGACACAGATTATTTATCAAGTTACATGCATGCCTGTTATTCTCTGTTCTTCAAGCCCCAACTTATAGAATACTTTAGGTTGCAAAGGACCTCTGAAGTTCCTCTGCTTCAGTCCCCAACTCATGAGATTGTTGAAGACTTTATCCTTTTAAGTAGTAAGAATTTGTCACAATTTCTATAAAACCGTAGTTTTTTCCTGTTTGTGATGGGTTATGTCAGGTAACTTTACCTTCAGTATTATTCACAATATAGGTCTTTGAAGAATTCTAGAAAAAAAAATCTCCTTCCCCCTCCTACATCCCACCCCCTTCACATGTTATTAAATGAATGTAAATACTTGATTTTCAGGAGTATGTATATGCAATATCCAGATAACAGTCTTCCACAGATCCAATCTTTATGCCTTACAGTAGCAGAGAGACAGGCATTTTGAAGACAAAGTAAACAGCATCCCCGTGGGGATGGTGGGGAAAGTACCAAGAGTACTACTTTACAAAGTTTTCAATTCTTTTTCTCAGTACAGTTCATATATCTGCAGCACAGTTTGTGCACACATCAGAAATAGGTGTTGAGCTTCAGTTTGGTATTTTTGGAACTGCCTTTAGAACTAGTGTAGTGTTTTGTTTAGAACTTGTTTTATTCCTAATAGATACACTTACTTACTAACTTGTTGCGTATTCTCACACTCAACTTGACAAAATGTTTTCTTTCCTTTTAACGTGTATTTTAATGTGTTTTTGCTGAGAGATCCTAATCTCTGTAAAACCATGCTGCCTAGTTCTTAGGATGATGACAGAGCTTTCTGATTCCTTAAGGTCCCTGTTCTCTAAAAACATCAATGTGAACTGTGTAGCAAAGATTACTACAAAATATGCAGGGACTCAAGACTAAAGTCTGCATGGTTAATTTTAGACATACTAAGTGTAACGTTATTTTAGATTCCTTTTTAAATAGCTGGCATATTCTTTCACTGCTTTAGGATTCTTCCTCTGAAGATAGATATGATGGCTATCTGACTTTGGCAGAATACGTGCAAGAGTTTCTAAATCACCTCACGGAGCAACCAGCTTGTTTTGAAACAGAAATAGAACAGTTTTCTGAAACACTGAATGAATGGCTCATTGGAGATGAAGATCTAACAGAACTTGTTGAACTCATCTATCAGCAGGTAGCTTGTATATTTTGTCTTATAGCGTGTGTCTTATCCCTCTTTCATTTGGTGTCCATAATATGCATTTGGGTATTATTTATGTGTAATTGTATCTATGTTATGTCTTAATATTTTAACAATAGCTCAACTGTGATACATCTAGGTGGATGTTCGGTAAGTTTTCACAATTTATTTTGTGTCTTCTGTTGTGTATTTGGATCCTCTAGGTAATACAGAAGAGTTAAAATTATAACAATTATAGGGAATTATATGTGAATTGCTGTACTTCTCTACTAAAAATTTGATAAATTCTTGATGTCAGCTCTATATTTTTTGTTCTGTCCTGCAAAAAAGTCACCACAGTTTCTTTTAATTTCTTTTAATTTCTTGGCATTTAAAAAAACCTACTGTGCACAACAACCTTTGGGAACTGCTCCTTTATTGGCAAGCTTTCTTCTTCATTTGTAATATTCCTATTTCAGAAAGTTTGTATTTGGTGGAAAGGAAAGGTTATCTGGTGGTAAGTAGGTCCAGTCCAACTTGATGGCCATGGAAATGAGAACAGAGACCTTGAGTTGAACTCTCTACTGATTGTAGGAGCCACTGGAAAAAACAGCTTAGTATGTTTTGCTTAGCAAACAAGCTTCCATTGCTGTCTTTTGGGGCTGTTGAAGGGAATGAAGATACGCTTGTGCATGCTGTTTATTATATTGAGTGCCTTTCACTATACTGTGTTGGTGGTTTTCCATTTACACCTTGAAGAATGTAAACTTTTATTCACATTTTAAGTGCAGATATTTGCAGAATAATTTGTGGATTTGTAGAAACTACATAACTGGCTGGTTATTATACAGAACCAGTTGAATGTGGTAAGAGTCCAAGTTTCTTAAAAATGTGCATAAATTCTGTAGTTCAGAACAGTTAAAACTTTAAGATTGCCTATGCAGTGTTTGGCAGCATCATTTTCCCATCCTTTATTTCAACACGTGGAAGAAAGTAAAAATTAACAAATTCCATGTAACTTCACTGGAAGGAAAAAAAGGAACATATCTCATTTTTAACTTTATATATGTTAGATACATTGACTGTTCTTTCAGGTTTGTATGTTGCCTCTTCTCTCCTGTTTAAAAGCAAATCCCGTGTTAGGGTTGGCTGTGCTTCAACTGTGAATTATTGAGTGTTATCAGTCTGAAAGAATGTGAATATATACAGTGCAAAGCTGTGCTAAAAAAAAAGCATGCCATTTTAGTTTTGTTGTATGTCAGGATAGGATAGTGATGTTATATAAGTCATCTCTGCTTAAATTCATTTTCCTTGAGCAGAGTCTCAAGTATTTGTTTCCTGACATCACAAAAGTTGCTGAAGTGTACTTACATGCTTCAGTGATGTTAACGCAGTAGATCAGATGTACATTAGGTCTGTGAAGGAAAAAGACTAAAGTAATGGAAACCCAAGTATTATAGAATCATTAGGGATCAGAGTGGACCTTGAAAGATCATCTAGTCCAGTCCCCCTGCCACAGCAGGATCACCAAGACCGAGTCCAGGCAGGTTTCAGATGTCTCCAGAGAACAATACTCCAGAACTCCCTTGGGATCCCCTCCAGTGCTCTGTCAACCTAACTGGGAAGAAGTTACAGAATCACAGAATCAGTCAGGGTTGGAAGGGACCGCAGGATCATCCAGTTCCAACCCCCCTGCCATGGGCAGGGACACCCCACCCTAGAGCAGGCTGGCCAGAGCCTCATCCAGCCTAGCCTTAAACACCTCCAGGGATGTGGCCCTAACCACCTCCCTGTGCAACCCATTCCAGGCTCTCACCACTCTCAACAGTGAAGAACTTCCTCCTCAAATCAAGCTTAAATCTACCCATCTCTAGCTTTGCTCCATTCCCCTTAGTCCTGTTGCTATCTGTTATCCTAAAAAGCCCCTCCCCAGCTTTTCTGTAAGCCCCCTCAGACCTCAGAGCCACCTCTTCTTCAGACTGAACTGCCCCAACTCTTCCAGCCTGGCCTCATAGGAAAGGTGCCCCAGCCCTCTGATCATCCTCGTGGCCCTCTGGGAAAACTCCAGCATTTCCACATCTTTCTTGTAATAAGGGCTCCAGAACTGGACACAATACTTCAGGTGGGGTCTCACCATCAGCTTTAAAGACAATAACTTTTCAGACAGTGTATAACTTAAAGAATTTCATTGCTGCCAGCTCTTTTTATATGACAGAAATGTAAACATTAATTAATTTTTTTTAAGTAAAGGGCTCTTCAGAAGTTATTAACTGTAATGGTACGATTTAAATCTCTGATTCAGGAATTTGCAATTCTGCAAATTGCTGGAGAGCAGGTACAGGAGAAAGTGTTTTATCTGTCTTACCCAGGGCATTCACTACTGCAAAAAAAAAGATTCTGGGGTAAATAGCTTTTAGACTGTATTAAGACAAATTTTAAGATTATTTTAATGTACTTACTGCTCCTTGAGAGAGTGCAAGTGGAAAAAATTCACTAATGTGCACTATTAAGATTTTATTGTAGACAATTTGTAAGACTTTCATATATGGTTTGGTTGTAGGTCACAGTGGAGAAGTAGAATTGAGGACATATGGCATAATGGTGGCTGCTTTCTTAAAGCCATACAAATCACAGTGTAATAAACATATGAGTGCTGAAATGCCCGTAGCAAAATGTTTGAGAGATAGAAGATTAATAATTGTTATATTAATTTTTTTGTTTTTCAGTTGTTTAGTCAACTGTTGTCAAACACAGTTATCAAAAAAGATGTTGCAGATAGTCTAATCATTACTTTTATGAATAATTTACTCTACTTTTGTTTTGGAAGGCCACATCTGTCCCAAATTTTTCCTACATAGGAGCACGGCTGTGTAACTATCTATCTCACCATCTAACTATTTGTCCACAAAGTGGGAACTTCCGACAGTTGTTACTTCAGAGGTCAGTATTGTCATGGTATGTCATGACATACAGGTCAGTATGTCATGCTGAGCATGTTTCTTTCTAACATTACGTGTATTTCTGTTCTGTGTGTAGCTCTTACTATTGAGTGCTTAGGGGTATATATTTAAAACAAGCTTAGATGAAGATTATTAAAGTGTAGATACCTGCTGGATATAGAATGTTTTTTCAGAAATAGTTTAATATTTTTAAACATGAAAATAGGACTCCAGGATTTTGCAGGCTTTTTAACTGAAAGTCTTAGACTGATCGCAAACCACAGGGTAAATTTGAAAGAACACAAAAAGCATTTACTTGTTATGTACTTGCTTTCTAACTCTTGCCAGCATCTATTAAAATTATGTTTTTCTTTACTTACTTTTCCAGGTGGAATTGCTCTGTAATATTTGTTCACTGATAGCAAACTGATTGTGTGTCTATGAAGTAGATGCATAAAATCCAGAAGGATAAACTTCCATTTGCAGTTACTAGAGTGCTGTGCATTTACAGATAACTAGTGATTGGATGTTGCAGTTGACAAACATTGAACATTTTTTAATAGCTGTATTTCATTTTAAATGTTAATGCATTATGTTTGAAGGAACAGGACAACTTAATACTTCAGAATTCTTTAGGAATTAGCTGTTTTTCTTTAAGGTTTTCTAGTCTTCTATGCTTCAGGCTTGCTTCTTTCAGAAGTTTTGCTTAGTCCATCTATGTTAGGAGTAAAAGCATGACAAATCTTAACGTTCCAATGATCTTTTATCTGAAGCAGTACATTATGGAAAAGATGAAAATATTTTCCCCTTGTTCAAAGCAGATGAGCCATTTTGCCTTCAAAATTGCCATGTTTATTTTCTGGTTTTAATTATGGTTGTTACTTGAACATGAAGGAATTCCATGGTAATGTTGGATTATGTAGTTTCTGCTTTTTTAAGGACAACCCAATACATTATAGCATCCCAGAGCCATAAATTCAGAGTATGTGTTTTTATTGCTCATATGGATGGAACTGTGGTGGCAGGAACAAGCAACTTAAAAATACGACCACAAATTGCTCCTCTTCTATTTCTAGCCCAGGTTTCTACCTGAAGTTTTGTATTTTGGTTGTTTAGATTTTTCATTTGATCCAGTGTGTGATAATCCATGTTGTGACCATTGAGAATGCATTAGAAGTTTTCTGACTTTTTTTTAGCTCAAACACACACTTCTGTTTTTGAACTTTGCCAGTTTTGGCACAATTACTGAACACTAGAAGAAAAACCTAATTGCCATGTTAATTTAATACTCTGTATTTGTATTTATATCTAATAGAGTCATTGAATCACAGAATGGATTGGAAGGGACCTTACAGATAATCTAATTATAACGCCTCTGCTGTAGGTAGGAACACCTTCCACTAGACTGAGTTGCCCATAGTCCCATCCAACCTGGTCTGGAACACTTCCAAGGATGGAGCATCCACAACTTCTGTGGACAGCCTGATCCAGAGAATTTCTTCCTTACATCTAACCTGAATCTACCCTCTTTCAGTTTATAACTCCTACATATGCCTCATCATATCACTACATTTTTTCCTGTAGGAACTCTTACATACTGGAAGGCCTGTATATGGTCTATCTGGAGCCTTCTCCACGCTGAAAAAACCCAACATTCTCAGCCTGGGTGTGCCAGATCTCTTGATCATCTTCATGACTTTTTCAGGGCCTGCTCGAGCTAGTTCATATCTGTCTTAATGAAGGCTTCTAAGTATGGTCTCATGAGAACTGAAAGGGCAGGGGGATCTTCTCCACCGACATGCTGTCTATACTTCCTTTGATGCAGCCCAGGATATGTTTGGCCTTATGGTCTGTGAATGCGCACTGCTGACTCTCACTCAATTTTTCATCCACTAATACTTCCAAGTCCTTTTTCACATGACTTCTCTCAGTCCACTCATTGCACAGCCTGTGTTTGTCCTTGGGATTGCCCTTAACTTTGTACAAGACCTTGACTTGACCTTTTTAAACTTCATGAGATTTGCACAGGCCTATCCCTCAAGTTTGTGAAGATTCCTATAGATGGAATCCTTTCCTTCTAGGGAATCAGATACACCAGTGAGCTTGGTGTCATGAATGTCTTTCCTGTAATCAGGAGACCAGAACTGAACAGGTACTCAAGATGAGTCTTCACAAGGGCTAATTACAAGGGCAGAATAACTTCCATTTTTCTGCTGATCATGCTATTCCTTATCTAGGCCAGGATCCCGTTGGCCTTCTTGGCCACCTGGGCACATTACTGGCTCGTATTACGTACTAAACATCATTCAGCATTTAACGGTTTTAAGGCAGTTCATAAGGATTTAACATTCTGTTAAATAAGTAGCATGTTGTATATGTTGGAAAGTCTAAATCAAAATCATATCTGTAATCATTACAGATGTCGAACTGAGTATGAAAACAGAGATGAAGCTACAAAAGGAAGTGACAGTATTCGGAAACAATTTCATGCCTTTGTGCTGTTCTTAGCTGAGTTATACCTTAATCTAGAGGTAAGAAGGAAGTTGTATATCAAGTGATTGTTCAAAAGTTTTTTGTCAAATTGGTTAATATGTAAGTTGTTCTAAATGGAGAGGGGAATAAGGAAAAGTAGTTCAGAATAGTTTGATTATAATGTGTATCAAAAAAACTCCACAAACTATACAACATTAGAAGTGGAAAAAGGCCTTTTAAAAAGCATAAGTGTTCATAAAAAGCCAACCATGAACAACACCTGGAGAGCAGTGAGGCTTGTGAGGGGACTAGAGGAAAGACTGAGGCAGCTGGAGTTGTTTAGCCTGGAGGAAAGGAGATTCTGGGGGACCTTATTATCTCTCTGTAACTGTTTGAGGGGAAGTTGTAGACAAGTGGGAGTTAGGTTCTTCTCCTCGGCAGCTAGTGATAGGACGAGAGGGCATGGCCTGAAGCTGCTCTAGGTGAGGTTGAGGTTGGATGTTAGCAAGTGCTTCCTCATGGAAAGGGCGATTAGATGTTGGAATGGACTGCCAAGGGAGGTGGTAAAGTCACCATCCTTGGAGGTCTTTAAGAAAACCCTGGACATAGCACTGAGTGCTGTGGTCTAGCTGGTGTGGTGATGTTAGATCATAGGTTGGATTTGATGATCTTAAGAGGTCTTTTCTAGCCTCAGTAATTATGTGATTCAGTGTGACTGGGAAGAGCTTGGGGTTCTGGGAATTTAGTATTTTGTGGACCACTTCCCATATATTTGGTAACTTTGCTTAGAAATTTATTAATTGAGAAACAAAAAAAAATGCTAGGCATGCATTATGCATGTGCCTGAAATTTAAGGACATTACCCAAAGTCTCTGTTCAGCATGGTATTCTGACTAAAGAACTTTGTTGTACACAAACCAAATCATACAGCTTTCAAGGGAGAAAATGCAACTAAATCAATTTCCAAACCCTACGTCTTTGGGTTTTTTTAATATATATATATATATGTATATATTTTACAGATTAAAGGAACAAAGGGACAGGTAACACGAGCAGAAATTCTTCAAGAAGGCCTTCGGGAGTTACTAAGTGCACTCTTCTCTAATCCTGTTGACAGTAATTTGATATGTGCAGTTAAGCTACTGAAGGTGAGAGAATAGTTTTAAAAAAATCTTTCAACCTCCGTATCTTTGGGAGCAGTGGAAGAAACTGCATATGAGATAACATTTGTAGCATGTTACTCATTGCATCATTAACAGAACAAGCTCTACTTTTTTTCTTTAGTACCATTATGAAATATATCCAACACAGAGTAACTCACTGCTCTAGAAGTAAAATGCAAGCTAATTTGTGTATATACAAGAGCAACAGAACTCTGAAATCAAGGCTCAGAGGAGTAAGCAGTCTTTTTGGGTTCCTTTTGCTGCTTCTGGTGTGGGAGAAAACTGACCAACTTGTTGTATGGCTTGGGATATGTTCTGTTTTCTAAAGGATACTTAGCAGTCAGGGTCTATCAATGTTTGTGGCAAAAGCTTCTTGAAATCTGTTATTTTATGTATTGTCTGTATGATTACTACTGTAAAAAAAAAAGATATTTCTCTTGCATTATGAAATTGAAACCAACCCTTTCTAGTCTTAAGTTTTGAATTTGTTTGCCTTTATGCAGGGAAGAACTTTTATCTTCATTAGTCATCACTATAGTTAGGAAAACAGTTTATTTTAGGAGGTAAGGTTACAAGCTAAACATTGTTTTCCTGGAGTTTAGTTTCATTTGTTTGGAGATTCTCTCTGGCTCACTAGTTCTTCCTCATTCTTCCTTACTCTCACTTCTTCTCACACTCATGTCTTTAATTCTAATTCTGGCAGGTTGTTTTGATATTGTAAATCTAGAAGAGTTCTTACGTTTTTCAGTTTTCGTTTTGAAGTTCCTGTCTTTAAGCACATTGCTCTGTAGCAAGTAGGAGTTTTGTTTAATGAGTACATTCACACCTGTGGTTAGTCCTTAATGTTGGTAATAGATGCTTTCCATGTTCCTGAAGGTGGTGCCAACTAAAGGATCTCTCAAAATGGCAATACACAAATCAGGAAAACATCCAGTGCAGCTGTTCTTTTTCTCCTGAGAAGGTGGAGTTCTCTCTATGACTGTGGATAATCTTATAGTATTTATTTGGCTTAAGAGCATAAGAGTTTAGCCGTAGCTAAACTGGGCTAGCTCACAAAACATTGGTTTCATTACAGAAATAATAAATGCCTTCTGTTATCCATTTAATACAGTGATAAGTATTGGTTTTCACCTCTTTGATTAGCAGTACATTTAATTTAATGTTTTTCATGCTATTTTTTAATTATCTAGCATCCATATAGAACCATAGTAGAAACTGGCTGTACTAAAAGAAGTGCTGTCTAAAACACTTGGGTTTATCTTTGCATTTTATTTCTTTGTATTGTCAGGTGCTATTTCGAGCATTTTGGTCCATGTAATGTTTATACTGAATAGATAAGGAATTGTTGTTAACTTTGTAGTGGCAAGCTCATTTTTCCTGACTTAACTCCTACTAATAAATTGTTGGACAGTGAAGTACCTCACATCAGCATCTTCAGCCTCACAGATTTTATGTATTAAACATCAGGCTGCCTTAGTCAGGAAATTTTTAGGTCTGCATATATACCCAAATGAAATTCTTTGGCAAGACCAATGCCAGCTGAGTTAAGTGCTCCTAAATTTTATTAAGTTTTTTTGCTATTCTTAGATAAACTGGAACTGAGATTTGCAAAAATGTCTCCTTTTTATAGCATGTTCTTAAAGAAGATTTTTCAAATGTCACTGAAGAGTTGCTTCAAAATCATATTTCAGGAGTGCAAGAATTGTCTGTGAACCTCTAGGTAAAATAAACATTGGACAAATGTTTATTTTACCGCTAGAACTGTCTGTTATCTAAAACTGTTTGTGAAGTCTGTGAATCTGTTTATCAAAAGTGTGTAGGCAGTCAGGAGTTTAAGCTCTCAGGTAGTCACACAGTGCATCTAAACAGAATGAATTCTTCCAGAACCTCTTCTGTTGACAGCTTATCAAAGTTTTGCAATTTCTTTTAAGAAAAAAATTATTAATCCCTTATCTGTAGTTGACTGGATCAGTTTTAGAAGATGCCTGGAAAGAAAAAGGAAAGACTGATATGGATGACATGATTCAGAGAATTGAAAATGTTGTGTTGGATGCAAACTGTAGCAGGTGAGAAAATACATTTATGTGTAGTGTTCTGATTTTATATTAAACATCTAATCACCTTTAAAATCTTCAGGATGGATAAACTTGTTCAAAACTTTTCTCTGAAATCTTCTGTGTATGATAAATAAGGTGCCATTTGGGTCGCTTTCCAGGTTTTTTTGTTTGGCTTTCTGTTTTGTTGTATTATATCTTTTAATAGAGATAAAAGATAAAGTAAAAGAAGACATTTTAGAGTGGAAAACTTAAGTCTTAGTCTTCCATACTTTTTCAGGCTTTAGGTGCAAGAATATACACAAGGAGTCAGTATCTCATAGTTCAAAATCTAAATTTACCACTATTTCATATATTTATATAAAAACACTATTGAATATGTAACTATTCAATATATACAAATCATTATAAGTATATACATTTCACTGTAAAGGCAAAGTTGAATGTTCTTTGTTTTCTTCTGGAAGGCATATGTTTTTAGTATAGTATCACTGCAGTTTGGAAAAAGAGTGGTTGGCAGGTATACTCTGCTTCTCAATTTGCAATTAACTGTGTGAATTGGGTTCTCCAATTCTCTTGTACTTGCATCCTCAGCCTCTTGCAAACTTATTAAGAAACCTACAGAAGTTCAGACACTGTGACCTGATTTCATGCCATATGGAGGTACGCCAACAGGTAGCTCATAGCATCTGTGGGTTGTAACTGAGCTGCCCTCAGGGAGAATGAGGAAAATTCTGCTTTGGGAACCAGACAAAATTGAGAACATAAGCTAAGGCTTCAAAGACACAGAAGTAGAAACTTATTTTAATAGACTAAGCAGCTAAAAATCGTATTTATGAGACACTTCAACATTGACATTTAGGATTGATATTGACATCTCAGTATTTGATATGTCTCACTGCAGAATGTCAGTGTCATTAAGAGGGATAAACTTAGGAGCATAAATTCCATGGTTAAAATACAATTTGAAGCTAATCCATGTTTATCCTAGCACTATCTTTTCATCAGAAAAGGAATTGTCCCCCAGTTTGCACTGCAGGTTTTGCTTCTTGATATACCAATTTCTTTATCATATGGGTTTCTTCAGAGAGGAAGGTGGAGAAGGTTGAGTAACTCATATTTGACACATAAATTATCTAGACTTGCAGAGGGGGGAAAAATTAACTCGCAGTCACCCAGAGTCTGAAACAAGTTTGTCCTTTTTAGAGCTTTTGACAGAGCAGTTCTCTTATCTTGCAAATACTAGCTAGTGAAGTTTTGCTTAGCAAAACAGAATCTTAACTTTAGTAGTGCTTTTTATTACAGAGATGTGAAACATATGCTTCTGAAACTAGTAGAACTGCGATCAAGTAACTGGGGTAGAGTTCATGGAACTTGCGCACATACAGAAGCCACCCCTGAAAATGACCCAAACTATTTTATGGTAAGAATGTACAGATGCTTCAGTTCCATAATTTAATGTTGACTTAATTTGGTACATAAACAATTACACTACTAAAAACTAGAAAAAGTTACCTATTTGAATACATATAACTTTCTGTGTAACTTTCTTTGTAGAATGAGCCAACATTTTACACTTCTGATGGTGTTCCTTTCACTGCAGCAGATCCAGGTATGTCACAAGCCTAGTATACTGAGTTCTCGGCCTTCTTGTAGAAGTTGATAGAAAGTTAGTTTTTTTCAAACATCTGAAAGTCAGTACAACTCAAAAGACAGAATTATGCTTAAATATATACTCTCCATTTCAAACTTCTGCTTACTTCTAATGCAGAGTAAGGCATGCGTTACACAAAGCTAGGAATTTGAGTTCATGGACTAAAAGAATTTGTGTCACGGTCCTCAGCACCTGGTCTCTCCAAGAAGCCAGAACTCTTTTGTTAGTTGTTAGTAGCAAAAGGGTTTATTTCTTCCTTGGTTTCTTTGTTTTCTATAACTTAAGAAAAACATGGCATGACATTATTTGAGGTAGAGGCATCTGTGACTATCTTACAGCTCTTTGGGAAGATAGGTATAATTCTTAGAGGTCTGCTTGTGTCTTGACAGACCATTTAATCAGGAGTTTTTTCTGTAATATTTCATGCCATTTACGGTTTTATTTAACTAGATTATTTTCAAGCTACATAGATACATGTTAATTTAGAGGGCTAGGCTTATATATTAATATATCTCATTTTTACTTTTACAGATTACCAAGAAAAATACCAAGAGCTGCTTGAAAGAGAGGATTTTTTTCCAGATTATGAAGAAAATGGGACCGAGCTACCAGGACCAGGAGATTTGTATGTTCTCTTTTTGAGTGATGTTTTTTCGTACTAGTTATTTTTGCTGCAGACTTGGGGATCCAATCAATAAAAATGAAACAAAAATACTATTTAGCTGTACAATGTCTGTTTAGATTTTTTTTGGGTGTAGGTAGGTGTATAATCACACAAGTTTAAAACATTTTCTGTTTATCCAGCTGAATAAGACAGTTAACTTTCAGGTATGTGTGCAAACACTCAATTTTAAAAATAAACTTGCAAGCAAAATAAAAGCACCAGACTTCCAGATGTTGATGGTGAAGCAACCTGAATTAGACTGTGCATACACATCCGATCTAGAGATTTTCAATCTTTCAAAGTGAGGAACTTAAGTTTATTTCCTCAGGGTATTATTCCAATAAATGGCTATCCAGTAACTCTGGCTCACTCCTGACATCCGCCTAAATATGTCTGAAAATGTGCTTTATCCTCTTGGTGATTTTGTTTTGTTGTTGTTGTTTGTGTTTTAGGTATTTTGATGATGTGGATGATGAGATGGATCCCGAAATTGAAGAAGCATTTGAGAAGTTCTGTTTAGAATCAGAACATAAGAGAAAACATTAGTTTGTTAAGCCAGTTTAGGTATGGTTAGAATACAAGGGGACACAAAACATTTGTACCAAAATAATGAACATGAGTTTCTCCAAGTACTAAAATTATACAGTTTCCATTTTGTGTAACAGAGTCTGCCAAAAATTGTAAACTTATACCCTATAACTTAAAATGTTTTGTATATATCATAGTTTATGTACAGGTATATGGACAACGTTTTGGCTGCAATAAAAGCTATGTTAAATTATCATAAATTAAAATTTAACAGGGAACTGTCCCATGAAATTTCCTTTAAGGGAGAAATGGGAAGGACAACTTGATCTAAATTTATTGTTTGCTTGCTTGTCTATTGGGGATATACTGGGGATATACTTGGATGTACTCATCCTTTTTACTCTATACAAGCTATCTGGTGTTTAATTTATTTTCCTTGAGTATAATTCAAATACAGATGTGGGGTTTTTTTTCCCTTGATGCATTTGTTGGTCGCAATCATGAGTAGTGCTTTGTGACAGAGTTTAGTTCTGTGTGGATTTTGTTTCCTTTTTTACTTCCAAAACCCCTGGACTATTTTTTTTTTTAATAAACTTGTTACATGTTGATATGTGAAAAAGCAAGCAGTATTTTGGAAGTAGTGTGCTTTCAGAGTCTTTTGACCCAGATAAGCTTATTTTCAACTTACACAAGGAAAAATTGTAAGATGTTCTGTTTTAACCCATGCTTATCAAGTGAATGTGCAGTGCTCAAGATGTTGTTTTTATTTTGGTTTAATGTATCTAACATGTCTAACCTTTGGCAATCCTTACTGCTGTCTCTGATCTTCTAATTTTGTGTAGTTTGATTTAATTTTGTAGTTGGAGTGATTTCTTATATTTCATAAATGTTAACATTTCAAAGTCAACTGCTCTCTTTTGACTCATGTTTTCCTAGGACTCCGTTTTCATTGCCAAATTCAGCTGTACTGTTTCACATTACCTGCTAATAGTTAGACTGAGTAGACCCCTTACCAAAAAAAATTTAACAAAGGTTAGCTGTTAAAACAACTCATTGTAAATATGCATGTAAATATTTCTGGTTTTATTTCATTGTTACTTGTTTGGTTAAATAACTCATGCACCTGCTACTAGACTGAGCACACACTGTATTCTAGATGTTTATTTAACAGTTATTCAGGTTGGAGTTTTGGAAAATAAAATATAACTAGCTTGGTTCCCTTTGGTACAATTCCACTATCTAGTCTTTTTGCGTTTAAAAAAAACCCACACTAATTAGTCCTATCTCTCCTTCACATTTTACTCCTATATGTGAAAGTATAGAGTTGCAGAGAATATGATCTCCTAAATTTTATTTTTCCAGTTAATGTTATCAAAGGGTAATATGGTCATAAGAAATACATTAACATTTCTAGTTTCTGGATTTCATTCCAGAGACTTTGAAAAGTGAAAATTACTTTCACATACACATTCTCTTAATATTGAGCACACTTTTCATATGAAACTTTAAATCCAAATACAGGTCATACTTCCTGGTGGCTTTAGAAGCAGACGTCTCATGGAAAGCATTTACTACAACCTGAAAAAGTAACAAGTGCTCATTCATTCATGCGTTGTGGTTACAGTGATAAATGTCTCCAAGCGAGCCTGTGGTTTAGGTCTGAATCTTTTGTCAAGTATCTCTTCTTCTATGAAGTTGCTGTCACACTCCATATGTATATTCTGACAGCCTATGGAGACAGTGTGTCTTCTGTGAACATAAGTATGTCATGTCATCCTGTGCAAAAGTGCTGGGAACTGAGATTCAATTCAGATCAAGGTTTGCAAAATAAGCTCCACAAGTAATACCTGAAAAATTGTAAACTGATACTTCTGTTAAAAGTAGGGGAGAAGTTTCTTATCTATACATGTGTAAAGCTTTGTAATACTAAAAATTGATTTTTAACTGCCCTACTGAGTAAGGAGAACAACAGTGTTTGCCTTAAATAACAGCTTTTTCCTATGTTTTAAACCTTATTTCAATGAGATGAGCAAAAAAAAACACCAGCAGCAGGTTTCACTATCATAATTGCCATTTGTTGTTTAATGGCTTTTAACCTCTGATTATGATCTGTGTATGTTAGAGATCAGTCTTGAGAGGCTTAGTTATTTCACCGGAATTTTAGCACTTGCAAATCTCTCGAAGCTTGGTGTCATCCACAAATTTGCTCATAATGGATTCCAACCCATCATCAATGAAGATGTTGAACAGGACAGGACCTAACAACCCCTGGGGGACACCACTAGTAACTGGTCACCAACTACATGCAACACCAGTTACCACCACTCTCTGGGCACTTCCATCCAACCAGTTCCTGACCCAGCATAGAATATTCCTGTCAAAGCCCCTTGCTGCCATCTTACTCAGCAGTATATCATGGGAGACCATGTCAAATGCTTTACTGAAATCTAGGTAAACCACATCCACAGCCTTCCTCTTATCAACCAGTAGAGTCACTTGATCATAAAAGGAGATCAGGTTAGTCAGGCAAGACCTACCCTGCCTAAACCCATGTTGACTGGGCTTAATCTCTTGGCTGTCATGCAGTTGTTGCATGATAGCACTCAGCTAACTAACCGTTCCATAACTTTTCCCAGAACTGAGGTGAGGCTAACAGGTCTATAGTTACCTGGATCATCCCTCCAACCCTTCTTGTAAATGGCAGTCACATTTGCCAATTTCCAATCATCCCGGACCTCACCTGTGATCCATGACTTCTGATAAATTATGGAGAGCGGTTTAGCAAGCTCTCTCATCACTCTGGGGTGAATCCCATCCTGTGCCATGGACCTGTGGGGATCCAAACAGATCAGCAGGTCTCTAACTAGTACCTCTTGGATAACAAGGGAACTACACTGTACCCTGTCTCCGTCTACCAGTTTAGGTAAGTAGTCATCCTGAAGACAGTCTACCCTGTTGTTGAAGACAGAGGCAAAGGAGGCATTAAGTACCTCTGCCTTATCTCTAGTTACTAAATTTCCCTCCATGTCCAGTAAGGAGTGGAGGTTATTACTACCCCTCTTTTTTTCATTGATATATTTGTAAAATCTCTTCATATTATCCTTAACAGTAGTGGCCAGACTGAGTTTGAGTTGGGCTTTAGCCTCCCTAATTTTCCTCCTACACAACCTGACAATTCCTCGATACATGACTCAAGTGACCTTGCCCTTTTTCCAGAGGTAGTACATCCTCTTTTTCTCTCTTAGTTTTTTCTAAATTTCCTTACTCATCCAGGCTGGTCTTTTTCCTCTACGGCTTCTCTTACAACACACGGGGATAGCCTGGTTTTGTGCCTTCGATAATACATTCCTGAAGTATACCCAGCTCTCCTGGACCCCCTTTTTGTAAAGGGCTGCCTCCCAAGGAACTTTCCTAATCAATTCCTTAAATAAACTGAAATCTGCCCTGAGGAAATCCAGTTTAGATGTTTTGTTGAGCCCTCTTTTTGATCCACTATTAATTGAAAACTTAATCATTTCATGATCACTGCCTCTCAGGCAGCCTCTGACAATCACGTCACCCACGAGGTCTACCCTATTTGCAATCAAGAAAAGCCTCACCCCTGGTAGGCTCACCGACCAATTGCGACAAAAAAAACCAGTCCTCAATACACTCTACAAACCTTCTAGACTGCCTGTGTTTGTAACTTCTCTCTGAATTACAGTTACCATTAAGTTCTTGCCTGCAAATCCTAGTAGTTGACAGAATGTAACATTCTGTCCAAAAGTTGTGGAAGATACAACACTGAATTACTGATTTTCTGCCTCTGCTTTACTCTAACATGTAGATCTAATTCTACAGATCCTCCACTGAGGGTTCTGATCACAGCAGTGCAGCTGCCACCAAAATACAATGCATCATGCATAAATGATAGAAAGTTATAAAGCATTAATAATACAAATATATACTTTGAGAATTGCTTCAGGCAAGTACTATGCAGAGTAATGGTAATTAAAAAGGGTACTGGAAAATAAAACCGAAGTTATTTTGATGCCTAACTGTGTCTGCAGCTGCTTGTCTGGTCATTGATCTAATCTTTGCTGAGAAAGCAGTTGTAGAGAAAGGAAAGCTGTACTGAATGCTCGTCCATGACAGCACACTGATCTGAAAAACCCATACTTCCATGCTTAAGGAACAAATATGACAGCTAAATGAGTGGCCTGTACAGCAAATTATCTTTGAATTATGTTTACTTAAGGTTTTTAAGCAGGAATTAACACTCAACTGTGATCTGAAAATTCACTTAAACCAGAATTGATTAAACTGTAGATATGGAGGGAGGGAAGAGAGACTATCTTCTAAAAAGGCAGCTAAGTGTAATTTTTAAATTGTCCTCGGGGAAAATGAATCACTGATGCTATTCCTCTAGGTATGTTGTGTACATACCCTTTCAAGTATGTAGCCAGTTTTCCCTGCCCCGTGAATGCATGAATGTAAAGCAGCAATCAAAAGAGTTTATCTGTAATCTGTCTTTGAGATATATAGATTGGAAGTCTGCTGCGTTGTTTTCTAGGGGTGCTGATGTGAGGAGGCCAGGAATGAACCTCTTACACAGACATGGACATGCTGCTTGTGGAGGCAGGAGAAGGGGTGTGCTGCTGCTACTGCTGCAGTTCTCAAGGTAGGAACCCTGCTGAACAAGGTGGAACTTAAAGAATTACAGGTAAATAGGTTTACTTTCTGTAGTCTAAGACTTTGTACTGCTCCTTTGCATTTCTAGAACAGCAGAAACTACCAGATAAAAAAAACATAAAAAGACCTTGTATTTCTGGTGCCTGGAAGACATCTGGTGTGGGACATTTGCTGGGCCTTCCCTTCATGCTGAGAGAGCCAGGTTAGTGTGACCAATGGCATAGAGATTGCACTTAAGCTTATCTTGCTATAAAGTTGAATGGAAGATGTTCAAAGGAAAATGCTGAGAGCAGATTCTGATTACAAGTATCTTTAACCTCTGAGCTAGAACAAAGAGTAGAAGGCAGGGACTTTTAGAATTTAAAATGGGAATTAACCCATTAACATCCTAAAATATCCTTCTCTGACCAGAGGAATACTCTGCTCATGAAAAAGGCCTGAACGAGTATGCCAGTAAAAAGTAGGTGTACTACCACTTTAAATGGAAGCAAAGGCCTAGTTCATAGAATCACAGAATTATTGAGGCTGGAAAAGACTTCCAAGATCATCAAGCCCAGCCTATGACCTAACATCAATCACATCAGCTAGACTGTGGCGCTCAGTGCCATGTCTGCTATTAAATACCTTCAGGGATGGTGACTCTACCATCTCCCTGGGCAGTCCATTACATAACAGTCTTAATTACGGTTTCCACAAGGAAGTGCTTCCTAACGTCCAACCTAAACCTCCCTTCAGGCCATGCCCTTCTGTCTTATCACTAGCTACCTGGGAGAAGAACCCAACCCCCACCTAACTACAGCTTGCATTCAGGTACTTATAGAGTGGCAAGATCCTCCCCGAGTCTCTTCCAGGCTAAACAGCCCCAGCTCCCTCCAACTCTCCTCATCAGACTTTCCCTCTAGTTCCTTCACCAGCTTCGTTGCTCCCCTGAACTCAGTATCATTCTTGAAGTGAGGGGCATAGAACTGCACAGACTACTACCAAGGGTGAGGCCTCACTAGTGCTAAGTACAGGGGGAGAATTACAATCCTCGTCCTGCTGGCCACGCTATTCCTAATACAAGCCCGGATACCATTGGTCTTTGCTGCCACCTGGGCACACTGCTGGCTCATGTTCAACTGATTGACGACAATTAACTAATCACATAGGCAAACGATACCAGTATTTCAAGAGCTAAGGTGATTTTGCATCTCATGGGAGTGTATCAGGAACGCTGTAACCCAGCTGAAGTAGTGCTGGCTGTGTGGGGATATCACCTGTCATCCATCTCTGTGTAGATCAAAGACATCACGAATACTTAATCGAGTGGGGCCACCGTGCACACCAGATTACAGCAAGGGTGGCGGAAACACTGCTTTCACCGTTTCGCAGACGTGCTTACCGCGACCCCACCACCCCGAACAGGAAGCCAGGATAGACGCGTTACGCACGAGGGGTGGGGCGCCCCTGCAGTCCAGTCGAGCGGGGTCTTCAGTTCGCGGTGGCCTGGCGTGATGGGTACCGAGCGGCTCATGGTGCTGTACGGGGACGCCTCGGTGGAAGTTCACTACGCGGAGGGCTCCCGCCTGTTGCTGTCACCTTGCGGCTGCGAGTACTTGTACGCAGTGGCGCAACCCGCCGCGACCCATCCCCTGCATCCGGCCAACACCACCCACCAACGCGTCGCCTTCGTCCTCAGCGCCTACAGGGTGCGCGAAAGGCTGTTGGTAACCGGCCCACGGGGACGGGGCGGCATGGGTGAGGGTGGCCGCGCCGTTATGGTTTCGGTGGCGTTCGGATTCCCGTCAGGCTGTAGCTGTGGTCGAGGGGAGTTGTGGGGGTGACTGCGTCCCGACCAGCAAAACAAAGGCCTTGTTCTTCCTTATGAAACGAATGGGGTTTTTCAGCTTCGGCTCCAGAAAAGTGAAGGATGAAATAAGTTTAAAAGTTTTCACTGCGTGGAAAAACTCGTAACGGCTTTCTGATCTTCTGTTTGGGGTTTTATTTTCTTACATCCTCCATTAGGAACAAATAAAGCGAGCTCTAGATTTCCGGAACAAATATTCTTCTCGCCCGTATTTGCCTTCACGTGTTATACCTGTAGAAAGAAAAAAGGTAAGAATTGCACGCGTACTACTTTCGTAAAACGAACTTCCCTAGCAGGCCGACGGGGAGGGCTTACGTGATATACCCGTGACGTCATGCGCAGGGGGACTGAGTTCCCTTCAGCTGGCAAAGTTGTTAGGGTATGTACTGACAATTTAATTTATGCTTTGGATACTTGATGTTATGTTTATGCAAAACCTTTGTGGTTAAACACTGAGGAGTTTACTTACATTTAGTGAGGCCTGAAACATAGTTGTTTTGTATATTGGCCCTTTTATGCACTTGCAGCTTCTTTCAGTGAAACCCTGATAGAAGAGGACAGTGCTTTCCCAGTGGCTGTTTGGTTAAGCGTACCATTGTTTTCCCACTGAAGCCCCTGTGTAAGTCTGTTAATGGAGTCCTTTGAGACACCTGGGACATAGTGGGACTCCAGGTCAGAATGGAACTCCATCCTGAGACTGTATTTACCATTTCTATGAGCTTTACTCTTCATCTGTTTCCCTTTGCTGTTTCCACTGAAGACAGGTAGGAGTGTGTGCACACAACTAATGAATCAGGCAATTTTTGAACTTGCAGACTTGGTGCTTCATTAGGCATGTTGATGCTAATGATTGTTTGCTGAAAACTAATCTAGAAGTGCATCAACACTCACTTAACAGCAGTTAGTTGTTAGCAGCGATACTGTACATTCACTGCAGGGTACAGCAGTACAAAGCTGATGCTGTACTGCTAGCACTAGTGGGTAACCCCACCACCACTCTCCCCCACTCTTGTTCTACAAGAAGATGGCTGGGTTTTTTTCTGGTTTCTGATTTACATCTTTCAGTGTGACTATCTGCTTCACTGTGTTATGGAATGGATAACTCTCCCATGCCACAGAAAGTGCCTTACCCTGTTGCTTGATGCTTTCCACACACTCCCCACTTCCCCCTAATTTTAGCATCTGCTGCATTTCTTAAGGCAGAAGCTTTTTGTAGCTCTTGGGATTGTACCACTGCAGTAACTTACTGGCAGTTTATTTTTCTGTGCTCGTATTTTCAAGGCCTTGTTTTTGATCACACTTCAGCAGTTCATTATAACAACCTAACAGTTGCCAAGCTCCGGTTCTCTCAGCATGTTCTAACAAATTAATGACAAGCCTAGATGAGACAGGGGGCCTGACAGAGGCCTGTGGCTGCTAGTGACAATACTTTTACTGGGCTAGAAAAATGCTTCTACAGTTACATTGTAAGATTTTTGCATAGTTTCAGTTTCACAGGAAGGAGTACTGTGGCTCTGCGTTAGCCACATTTACCATTCACATGAAATACCTTCAGACTTTTCCCATATCACCAATACACTAGCGTTGCCATGGACTCCAGGGTTTTCCAGTGCTAGGTTGAAGCCTGATTGAAAAGATGACATTGAACAATGTCAAAGCATCTGGTTAAAGACAAACCTGATTAAATTGACGTAATACAGATTATGAAGAGTGATAAGTTGTTTCCACACCTTGAGAGGGTTCTGTGTGTCATGGTGAAACCCCATTTGTTTGTAATACTCCTGTATCAAATTGTCTTCTAGCACTCAAGTGCTAACTGAAGCAGCAGTCTGTATTTGAATACCATGCCAGCAAAATGAGGCTATTCTTTAGATGCTTTTCAGATTTTGTATTGTAAAAGTCTAAAATCTTTATTATATTTTAAATTTCTCTTCAGAAATATGTTTTATCCATCTTCTAGCAAGATCTGTGCAACTTAACCTGAGGTACTGCAGGTGTAAGATTAGGCATATAGCTGCAAGGTGTTTTCAGTAAATGCATTTTTTGGTAAGAAGACAAATATATGTTATATGCTATTTTACATGGGGTTTTAATGTACACTGTGTGGGCTTTCCACAAGTCTACTGATGACTGACATAATCAAGATAATTTAGGTTTTCTCTTCAGTGTTTCTCAAGAAGCAGTTGAAAACAGAAATAACTGCTGTCTGTGGGTGGTTGTGCCCTGTTAGCTGTCTATGCAGCTAACAAGATTGTGAATGCCTACTAAATTAAAACACTATTTGGTACATGGAACTCTGGAAGAGGAGGAAGCAAATGTGAATGTTAGGTATTTTGCTTCCTCTTGAGTTTATGTATGCAAATAAATACAGAGTAAATTTTCTTGCCATACGTGACCTTGCAGAAGGTCTGAACTCATTTAGCTGTAAATCCTTCTTTGTAATTTCTGGGAAACAAATGAATTTTATCTTGCCACATACTCCAATACTTTTTCTTGCATTAGTTTCTTTCCAGAGATATCTCAGAAATTAGGTGGCCTGACCCTGCTACAGCTGATCTGACAATATGCGTAGACGATGGCAGTGTGCGAATCTCATCAATAGATGGTTATGCTCATCTTTACCTGTCAGAATTACAGCAAGAATTTACAGTGGAGTTCTTATGCAAAGTCAGCCAGTCATCTGAGGCAACCTTGTGCTCTTCACAGAAGAACAGCAGCTATCAAACTGGAGATCATTATGGAAAATTAAGTAAAAATCCTGTTGTGGAACTGTCATCTAAAGAAATAGGAACAGAGAATAAGAAGAACGAATATGTTTGTGCTGAATTCAGAAAACCAACCAAACCAGTGCACCAAAAAGACGGAGATGGAATCCCTTTGTTCTGCTCAGATTGTCCTTTTGAATACACATGGGTTACACAACATTGGTCTGTTTCCTCCTACCCAGAAGAATGGAAATACCCTCTGTCATTGGCACTAATGTGCTACAATTTACATACTGCTCAGAATGTAATAAGGATGCATGAGAAAATCAACCATACATCTATGGAAGCTGATGTCTTAATAGACCCCAAAACACACAGAACAGTTACTTGTTTACCTACAGCTTTGCCACTCAGCTGCAGAGCCCCACATTTACACAGGTAGTTTAAGCATATGTTTTACAATTCTCTGATCTGCAACTTCAGCCACTAGCAAAATAAGTAAAATCTAGCTATACAATTTTTAAATAATTATCATATTCTTTTTTCCTAGAAACTTCTTTAAACATGAAATATGTAAGACCAACACACTGTATCCTAATGCAATAAGTATACACTAATTAGTTCAGAGTAAAATGCTGGTTTTTGACATGCTGAATAAGTAGTGAAACGAAAAATAACAGAGAATTCAGTTCGCTGTGGGATTTTTTTTCATTTTTGACAAGATAGTACTGCTGAGGTGATCCAGTGGCATATGCTCTCTGTCAGCACCACTAAAAATAGTCCAAAAAAAACCTTTGCAGGTTTGAGAAAACTAGTTCAGTAACTAATGCATGCAGTTAAGGAATCAGATGCTGAAAATAAATGTTTTTTCTTCCTTTGGGTGGGCATGCATACATCTGTTCTTGGTACAGGAATGATTACCAGCGCACACACAAAAAACCCCCTCTGAATTTTGAAGACTTAACCTAAGCTTTTACTCTGTTTTGTTCAGGTGGACATTCTGTGACTTCTTTCAGAATCAAAATACTGAGGATTATGTATGCCCTCAACTGATTCACATTGTATGGTGCCAGGGTGTTTTATATAGGTATGTAGGAGATCATGCTTTTGATATTTGGAAGAGTTTTCATATCTAAGAGACCTCTTCATGTAAGAGTCTGTACATTTCTGCTGTTTGTTCACTGTACTTCAGATGTTCTAGTGCAGTGTATTTCCAAGTTGGAAGGTGGATATGTCTGAAACAAATAATATTACAGGCTTTAAAAGAAGTTAAGTGATTCCTTAAAGGTTTACTGGGCAGCTGGAACTTCCACCAACTTGATAATTACAATGCTTCCTTTCTTTGAAAATTACATTTCTCCTTTCAATAGTAAAGATTTCATACTGTAGATGTCTGTATCTTGGTGGCCTACATAATTTGCATGTTGCAGGCAGCTGAACTGTGGACTTTCCTGGCAAATCACCTTGTCCATATAGTAAAAAAAAAAAAAAAAAAAGAGGGGGCCTTTTTTAAAACAATTGGACTTGTCAATTCTGTTGTACAATCAAAATGCTATAGTTGCTAGCAGCATCTAAGTGTCTTTGTAGAATCGTAATCCATCTGAAAAGCTTTAGTCTTTCTGCCTAATGTTCTTAATTTTTCTTACTGTGTCTCCTGTATTTTTATCTAATTTGAACAAAATGTTCAGCAGCTCTTCAGCGCTATACCTCGTTTCTTGGAATGATGGTGAGTAACCATACAGTCACGAAGTCCAGCTGTTGGAATGAGGAGTTGCAGAATTGTATCATTAAATGTGTTTTAGGCTGCAAGGTAGCATATGATCAAAAGGCCATCAATCTTGGTGACAAACACACAGCTGCCATGGAAACCTTCAAGTTGTTAGGAATCATTCAGTTTGCCAGTTCTCAGGGTACACTAAGTAGGGGTCATCCACTGAAAAAAAATGTATTTTTATCTTACGTGTTTAGTGGAATAAGCAGCCCTTGTGAGATACTTACCTCAACCCAGAAAATATTTCTTCAGCTTGTTTAACTACTACCTTACCACCATTCACACCTGTGAACAGCCTGGTAATACTAATCTTCTGTGTTAGAAGAAATAATTGGTACATTCTGCTGTATAGGAAACAAGTTTTTCATGTGAGTTGTGTTTCTGCTTAGTGCTTTCTTCAAGTATACTAACCTGTTTTACTTGTTTAGTGTCACAGGATTTTAAATACTTGTTTAAAATCTTCCTATTTCTCTTAGATTTATCCATGGTAGGACAAACATCACAGAAATTTATCCTGGTGATGACTCATTTTTCAAGTCAGAGGGAGCATTTCTGGGAAACTATTTTGTACATTATACAATCCAAAGGGGAATAAAAAAGGTATAAAACTTTAGATCTGTTGCAAAATCTTTCAAGTTAGCAGTTCATTTTAAGACATTTAGCTATGCAGTCTGTATTGACTACCTCAGTAGTTACTAAAATGACTCCATCAAGCACTCAGTCATACAAAAAAGATACCATTCCTTCTATTTCAGAATGTGTTTTTAGCAATTATAAACACAATTACAAATTTGTCATAAAATTTATTTCACAAACCCAAGTATATACTGCATATACAAAATTCTACCGTAACTATTTTTGACTGATTTAGAAGAGTTTAGTCAATATATTGATAGGAGTTTAATTCTTAAGTAATCTGAGGTGTTTTAATTGTATAGAGGCAGAATCTAGAAGGTACAGGTTCCTTTCTGGTTTTGCCACATATCAGCTGTTCAGTGCTGGAGAAATGGTCTTGACTCTCTCTATAGGTCTGTTAAGTTTCCCAGGAGTAGAGGTCCTCTGGGATACTTAGACAATTCTTTGTAGTTTCAAAGCAGAATTAAGTGTCAGCTTTGTACCCTCCTAACTAGCCTTTAACTTTTTTCAAACAGTGACTCAGTAGTGAACCACAATCTACTCTCTGTTAAGAAAACTTGGTCCGTACTCAGTGTTTGAAAGCTGTGAATGCTTCTCCCCAGAGAAGCAGGCTTAAAGGGTACAGCTACATTTTTTTCTTTTCAAAGAGATACTTAACTCTGTTCTCAGCTGATCTCTGTTCAGAACTTTCATTTTAAACCCAGGACAGAACCATATTTAAATGTGGTTATAATTACTTTTTGGGAGGTCAGAAATTTTGTATCTTGTAAGTTGTTAGTACTATTTTCATGCTACCGTACCTGTAACTGACTCATCTGCTTTCTGCTCTTTCACTGCAGAGAGAAGAAAAGATGTATTCAATAAACAACCTGCCTCCTGATATACCAGGAAATCCATACTCTATATCCTCTATTATTACTCAGGCAACCAAGTAACTTTATGACATTCATTTCTCTGGTTTTGAAAGGACAGTAGTGACAATTATACATAATACTAATGTCACTAAGTGTAAAAGTATATATTTGTTTAATTAGCACTGAGGATGTCTATAAACTTACTAAGATAGCAGTTGCTTAGACAGTAAGCATGAAACGCTTAAGACATTGTTTTCTTTTTTTCTCATCAGAATACTTCAGTACTGCTACAAGACTAAACTGTCATTAAATCCTAACCATTATCACTGCTGTTGGAAAATGGTATGTAGCCAAAGATTGATAAATCTTTCGGTGTTAAAAGATCAGCAGTATGTTTTTAGGAAGCAAAAGCGTGCAGTAAAGCAGAAAGCAATTACATGATAAGGAGACCTGGTTGTGGTCTGGAAAGCCAAGTGATATGAAAGTCTGGGAAGATATCAACAGTTGTAATGACAGAAGTAACCTTTCCTTGAGTTTTTCATGTATTTGTTCGGTTCTAGGTACCCGAGTCAGAAATGTTGCCTGTTTTGCTCTGTGAGAAAATTATTCCCAGCATGGGAAGACTTATCATGTGCACAGATCATAAAGTCCATGCTGCTTTTTGGGATGGGATAACCCTGAATATGGTCTGGAATTTCAGCTCTTCCTGTGGTAAGATTCAGGTAACTTGTGAGTTAGTTGGAAGTATGTCTGTTTTTAAAACTCGTAATGAAAACTAGGAAACTAATGGTGAAGCAAAACAAAAGTTCTGATGCCAATAAAATAAACTGAAGACTTTTGGGATATTCATAACTCCACTGGTATACTGCCTGGCTGACTCTTGAGCTGGTATAGTAACCTAAATGAAAACAGGAGCTCTCCATAAGCACTACCACTAATACATCACCAGGATTTTAATCAGAAATAAGGATAAATAAATAAGGATAAATAACATTTGTTATTTTTTTAATTCAAATGTCTGATTGTGCAAATGGATGCTGAAAAATTACTTGTAAAAGAAACTTTGTGCAAATGGTATTCCATATAGATTTTTGAATCTCCTTGATATAGAAGTAAGAAGATTATGTTGACTTTTACAAAGTGGCATTAGAGTAAAAATTGTCTGGGTGTGGATTCAGGGTTGACTGCTGAGACTTTTGGCTTTGCTTATTGTCCTAAGGTAACAGGTACACAAAAAGAATGGGAACAATATATAAACAATATAAATAATATAGTGCATCAAAAGGTAAACTGCAGCTTCCTGATGTGATCTAGCTCAAATCTCTGTACACATGATAGAAGGAGGAAGAAATGAAAATTCTGCATGTTCAGGAGCACGCTATAAGAAATAATTTATTCATGAGTAGTACTAAATAAGTGCTGGAGCCATGCCAAGTGTTCATTTTCTTTTTGCTCCCCTGCATTTTTCACAGACTGCACAAATTCTATCCTTAGCAAAACACAAACTTTTAACTGTTTGAAGTGGAATGTTCACATTTACTTGCTTCTTAAATTGGCATATGACAGTGGTTGGTTGGCTTGGTTGCATTTTCAGACTGCAGCATAAAATCAGTAACTTGCAATTTTTTTTCTTATAAGATAAATGAAAGTGCAGGCTGGTGTGAGTTAACTACTCCTGATGGGGTGCAGCAGCTGATACAAATAAGTCACCCTGGCATCTATGAAAGGTATAAGCAATTTAAACATTTTAACCTTAAATATAAAAAGCATTGTGTATAAATCCTTTTGTATGAAGAAGTGGCTGAAAATACAGTGGGGGATGAAAATCATACATGTAAAGATAAAAGCTCCATAAAGCATACGGCAAAAATTCAGAACCTACAGGAATCAGGATATGCTGTCGTTCCATTATGATTGTTACAGTAATGTCTTTTTACAGAAATACCTAGAGATGCAGCTTGGCAGTTACATCAGTGGATAAGAAAAAAAAAGTACATAGAACTGGATAGAGCTTCATCCACTTTTTCCTTTATTAGATACTTCTTGCAGATAGCTTTCCCTAGTCTGCATGCTCTAATTGCAGCCTCATTATGGGAATAATCAGAAGCTTATTGTGTTGCATTTTAGCAAGCTGAGGGTCACAAACAAAAATTAACATTTGTATGCTAGTCATTACAACTCACTGAGCTTGTTATTTTTTGTCAGAATAGATATTGAAGAGATTCTAGAGGAAAAATGGGAATTAAAAAATTGGTAAGGAAACCTAGAGGAAAAAGGTAGATTTTTAATCATAAATTTTTATTTCAGCACCAGGTGTATTTGGTTTTTTACTTGAATTTCTGATAGAGGTAACTATATTTTTGTGAATTTTCCATGTAGGTACATTAGAACAGTGATAGAATGGTGCAGAAGTTTGAATGAAAGGAAGGAGATTCCTGCCTGTACTGCACACTGCGTAACTGAAGAAAATTGGTAATTGTCTTTATCCTAAATAATTTACTACAAATGATGTTCAAAATAGTAGATAAACCACATTTCCTCATGGTCAGAAATGAAAATTGTTAGTCTATCTTTTTCTGTGGTTTCATATTTAAATTCTAGTGTTTAAAAATGTTAGGTTTGTTTCACTGCACTTCTACCTGCCTTACTGAAAAACCTGAGTTACAGTGATTTCGCAAAGAAGCATGAACATTACAGAAATAGCATCTTGAAAAGTGAAATAAGGTTGTCTTTTAACAGAACACCAAGCAGATATAAACAGTACTTTGAACCGCTGAATGACACTTGTGTCTTACTAATATGTTTGTCTTTTTTAATACATGACAGTGACATCATATACAATTACATTCAAGTTTTCAAAATACAATATTTAAAGTTATTACATTTGCACTTGTTACTTAGATTATAGCAGATTTGGTAGCTGGTGGAAGGAAACTTGTATGCAGCAAAGAGGCTGTTCTCAGAGCACAGCCCTGATTTTTGGGATTGACAGATGTCAGCCATTGACTAGTGGCATGGAAGACAAAAGCAAAATCCGCTTTTCACTTGGATGATTTTGCTGGTTTAATTTCCAGTATTTAAAAATTAAAATTGAAAGAACAAAATAAACGGAGAACCTTATATGATACTAAATTATTTAGTATAATTGCTTTTATTTTATTTTTATATTTTTTTTTCTGCAGGTCTGCATATGCAGAGCTTGAAAAAATACAGAGATTTAACTGTATCCTTTCAAAAGCAGTAAAGGTTTTTTCCCTTTTGTATTTTGTTATTCATCTGCATCTAAAATTAGGTTTTAAACCCGTATTTTTAACTTAACATTTTGCTTCATCATTTGTCTCATCACAACACCAGAAACAAAAATGGTGGTAATTGGAAAAACTAAAATAAAAAAAATCACCAAGAAATGGAAGCCCATTAATGGGAATTGGATTAGTTTTGCTAACCTTTATTCACTGGTGTTACTGAAAGAAAGTAGTACTTCTGGGCTTGTTGTTACAGTACAATACCTTTCTGTTTTACCAGCTGACTCTATAGTTCCACTATGCTTAGCCTACTCAAAAAAGCATAGTGTGCTGCATGTGCTTAAAGCCACTCTGGAAGTCAGTGTTCAGTTCATGTCAAAAGAACATATCCTTAAACTGTGCTGTGAGACATCAGACAGTTTTGTTTCCAAGATAACTTTTGGATAAATTGGAAGTATTAACATATCCTGTAAATGCAGATATTTTAAGTTCTATAGTAGTTTTTTTAGCTTTATGTAATTACTATGCTATGACATGTGAGACTTTGTAATACAGAAGGATTAATACCAATGTATAAAGTATTTTCTTCATTAGGAGGAAGAGATGGACATTTTTTTTCTTAACAAAATTATGCTAGTTTTATTAGATAATAGCAATGTTCTGACAAGGACGTCTGCTGGAAAAAATAATCGATCTGGTACCATTGACAGAAAACCAGAAAATGGGTGTAAGCCAGAAGAAATCAACAAAGGGCGTGTCTCACAAGCTCTGGAAAACACAGCTAACATAATTAAGGATATTGAATCTCTGCTTGTGTCTTTTGGAAAGCAAAGCTTCACAGCACGTGAAGACCAGTGTTCCATGTCTTCTTAGGAGGTGTGTCAGCTATGCCTGAAGAGGCTTTAAGTTGCAAGGGGAGCAAAGGCAGATGAGTAAGTTGCCAGCAGTGTAGCACAGCACACTGGTAAAGTGTTTCAGTTACCATCGTAATACTGCAGTTGTACATTTTGGATAAGCAGAAATAATAGGTAGTGGGATAGAGCATGGGTGTGCAAATACCTCAGGGATGACATGACCATGCCTTTTTTAAATTATGAATGTCAGTTTCAGTCATTTTATATACATGAAAATTGGATAACTGCTTAGGTGACTGGGGCAGGGATGGACAGATTGCTTGTAAAATTGTGCAGTTACTCAGAAGTTTACAGGAAGTAGACCAGAATTTAATAAAAAAATTACCAAATGCTTTTAAAAACTCTGCTGTTTTGTGCTATTTATTTGAAGTATTGTCAGCTCTTTCTAGTAAGTGCCCTGTCACTGGTCTTGACAGATAAATCAGCAGTAAAAGGCTCGTATTTTATCTTTCAGTGCCGAATTTAATCTGCCTTTGAACATCCAAACTCTGTTTTTCACAGAACTCGATAAAGTCCTCGCTCTTAAGTCCAGTCCCAGTGCCAGCTGTAGAGGAAGGGCGGGTATAGGCGGCTCCTCTGGGCCCCAGCGTGCTTCGCGGCCGCGCATGCCCCGGCTGTTGATGTTTCGGCCCAATCTGTTGGGCCGGCGCTGGTTCACCGCATGGCGCAGAGGGGCCAGCGGGTGGCGGCTGCAGTAGCGCAGGTGGGCGTGGAGGGCGAGCAGGTTTATCCCCCGGCGGCCCTCTCAAGCCGCGGAGCGGAAAGGCTCCCGGCCGGAAAGACGCGGTCGTCCTTGCCTTAGGGCTCCGGGCTGCCTGCGGCGGAGTTGGGATACGGCGCCGGTGCGTGAGGGAAGCCTGGCGCGTTACCGGCGCGGTGGGTTTGCTGAGAGAGTAAGAGCGGAGGATACTGTCGTGAGAATCGAACAGAATTCCTGTTCTATTAATAGCAGCTTTACCAAATACAGCCCATACGCCGTGACATGTCCCGCCGCAATGAGCGGTGATGCTTAGCTGCACCCGCACTTCCCTTTTGTGTGAGGCTGCGCGGTGCATCTGACTCCGGCTGGCGGTAACGAAGGCTGCAGTTTTACTAACCGAGGAGATGTCTGGTGAGGGTTGTTGGTGATGGGACAAAGCACACCCCTTTCTCGAGGCACTGAAGTTGTCGCTGATGACTACTTAGATACGTCTGCCTGCCCGCCCTTTGTCCAGCTCACTAGTGGCAAGCGGTGTGCTCGCCTTAAACTGGATCGGCTGTCCATGATCCAGATACTGTGAGTCCTGACCAGTCTTTGTCGTTCTGTTACTCTGTAATACAGAAACGGAGCGGTTTGGGTTTTTTTTTTTTTTTTCTGGTTGGTTAGTTGGTTTTGCCGCGGATGACAGATGGCCACTTCTTCCATTGGGTAGTACTATAGTCTGTTTCGAGTTAGAAAATACTTCTAGGATATTACTTTAAACTCAGGTGCATCATAGTTCCACATCACTCATTAGGAAGGTCTGCATGATGGTGGCTTGGTATCTCTTCTCAAAAGGATTATTTTGTGTTTCCTGAAATAAAAAATTTAATTAAATCTTGGTTTCATGGGGGTTTTGGTTGGTTGGTTTTTCCTTAATGTCATTTTGGGTGTAGTTAAGTTTGTTCCTCAGCATTTAGTAAAAATCCTACTGATTACTTCCATGCATGTGTTCTCTTTTCAGACATCTACTCTCCAACCTCAATAATTATCTGACACGAAAATATTCATGTTATCAGTTCTTTACAGAACGCTTTAGGCTCAGATCTGTTTTACCATGAGATAATATGGTAAGGGTTTGAGCTTGTCTTGAATGGTAATTGTACTTCAGGAAGTTTCTAACGTAAACTAGCATCCAGTATAAATCTATTTGCTTTTTTAGGGAATGATACAATTCTAAGGGACTACTGTAATCTTCTGACTTTTGTTTAAAGCATATAATTCTACTCATTTTATGCGTTATTTTCCTGTATTTGTTCAAGTATCCAATAATTTCTTCCAAAACTGGAGCAAGAATTTTTTGAGAGCAATAGTTCTAAATGATAATGTTAATGATTAGAATTTTATTTTGCTTTTACAGGATGAGTTGGAAGGCCTCTTAATGTCAGCCATTTCGCCATTTCCCCTAATACTTATTTGCAGCTTTGATCTAAGTATCTTCTTGTGTCAGTAGATTACAATGTTAACTGTACATTTCTTAAAGTTTTATGGTGTTTTTTTTTTAAAGAGAGATCTATCAGCAAAATTGATTTTTTGTGGGTATAGGCAAAGATTACAAATAGTGCTTTATAAAGATGTTATGAGAAATCACAACTCTGAGCAGTGTTACTGTTAGCTGTTGTGTGCATGTGTTTTATGTAAACCCAGTGTAAATCTTCCCTGCAATAGGTTAACTGGTCTAACCACTCCTAGGTTTTTATGCATTCTTGTTTAATCCATATTATTTTCCAGTTTGACAACAATGTAAGCTTCACAGCCTATGCTTTCTGAGATATGTAGGGAAAACCACAATACCTTCATGATGTGATGTTTTGTAAACTGTCAAAATTATTATTTTTCAGACAATAAATACAGTTTATGGTTTTGTGTTCCTAACTTTAATTTCAGAGATTATTTTGGTTGAACAGAGTTCTGTGTTTTCTAGTCTTTTTATTCTTGATCTGCACAGTATTTGTACTTCTGTTGTTGTATGTGGGAATGTGGGTTGATATTTTCAGACATAACAGTGATTTTTGTCTGCCAATGACAGCAGAGACAGTTAAAGAACAGTTATGTCATGGACATGGCAGGTGACTAAAGATAATCTGAAGTTACATATTTGCTTCCTGTTCATTCTGACTCAAAAGACACCCATTCACATTTTGTCGTGTTTCCAGTTGGCACTGCTGTCCTTATTTCATGGTACATAAATTGTAATGATTTTGGATTTTTTCCTGTGTACTTTCTGCGTGTTAGTAATACCCACAGCAAGCAGTGAGACTATGACAGGACTGAAACATACCTCTTTCACTTTTTGAATTTATAAGTCTCTATTTATCAGTTTCAAGGGTTGCTAATTATGGGATGGAATTAAAAATTACCCTGGAATGTGACTCATTAGTCATTAGGTAGGAGTCTTTCAGGCACACAGTTTCAAGGAAAAATCTGCTAAAATACATCTCTGCTTGTTCTGAACTTACTTAAAATGGAAGGCTGGAAATGTCCCTTCCTGACTTTATCTCACTAGGTTTTCCCCTGTAATTATTATCCTGTTCCATCTGTATTTGTAGCCTTTTCTTGGTTTTTTTGTCTCTTTTTCCTGCTTTCTTTAACATAGTCTCTAAGCCCTAGTTGAAGTTGCTTTTGGCTCAATTATATTTGTTCAGGAATTAATTAAAAATTAATTTTAGTTTACTTTTTACTACTGTTCAGTTTTTGTGAATGTTTTGTAGGGTTGAAGAACAAGTTTGTATAGTATCGATGTTTATTTCTGCCTGGTTTGATTTATTTAGGATGAAACAAATTACGTGTGCGTCTTTCCTGTGCTGGATTGGGCAGACTGGATTCAGAAATGCTAGAGTCTCCACTCTGAGGCATAGATCACAATAGCTACTGGAATAAGGCAACTGCTATAGAAAAAGTATGTTCTTCTAGTCCCAGGGTAAGTTTGATTCTGAATACTTGTGTTTTTAAAAGTAAGTTGCTACATTGGCACAGATGGGATTCTTAAAATTTATTTTTGTGATAATTTTAAATAAAATCCAGTCTGACGTAATGGTTATATAGAGACAACATTTGCAAGAGGTCACCAGTATTCCTTAAATAGAATTTATTCAGAGATCTACCTTATATTGTGAAGCCATCCACCAGAAAATGGTGGTTACAGTGTTTCAAGAAATACTTGGGGTCTGCATGTTTATTCACAAGATGCTCAGTCACAGTTAACAGTGTAGACCTGACCCACTTCTGTCATCTGTATATAAAATTCGCATGTTACCCATGATTGCTTTTTTCTTTTTTTTTTGCAAACGTTTTCTAAGTAAATTATTAAGTGAGCTTTTTTCTGTAAAGATTGACACCGGTAGACCTGGCTGGTGGATATTTGTACAGTAAACAAGAATGTAAATAATCTGGAAGAAACTTTATGTATTTTCTGGATACTGTTTTGTATGAAACTCGTATGTCAATATCACTGCAAGTACTGCAGTATGTCTTAATACACTCATAAAAAGCCAGTTTAGAATAAAAGTTTACCTGATTGGACGTGTGAAGAATGATTATCAAGATTTATTGTATTGCACAGATGTAGCAGCCTCTTGAGAACAATTCATTTTCGGGTAGAATGTGGGCTTTGAAACTGGTCTGTCTCAATGGCTTCCCAGAAAGGCAGAAGAGCATAACAGCTGGGACAGTTAGAGTTGAGGCTGTCCTTCAAAGGCAGCTTTTTTGAGGTCAGTTTCTGAAGTAAAGGTAGGGAATACATCCTTTCTATTAGGATTTTTATTTTATTTTTCTTTTCTTTTTAATGTCATCACAGTAATCCAGGCCTCCTATAACTGCTTCCTGGGAGAAGAGTGAGGGTGTCTTTAAGAGCTCAAATTATTTTTGAAATTTCTTTTGATGTCTCAAGCAATTATTTGAGGATGTTATTTCCAAAAAAGTCATTTTGAGGTTTCATAACAATTACAGCTTTTAAGAACTTTTAGGTGATTGTAAATGCTGAAAGCAGTGCCTTTATTTTCAAATTACAGTGCTCAACTTTGGCAAAATAAAGTTATTTTGATCAGCGTTTTGGTAAAAAGATAGTTGTAATAAAGCATAAAACAACTTGTTTTGTGCACTTGTTGAACGACAGACAGTAGACAAGTCTTAAAACTAGCAGCAGTTTGCTGCTGGATCACATGTTGAGGAAAACTATGTGGAGTTCTTCTGTGTAGGGGGTTAGTTTTGGTTATTTCTGCATAACTGAATGGTTGTTGTATTTATTTATGACAAATAGTAAAGATAGTTTAGTGGTTCTGGTTTTCTTAATGTTTATTCTACATACAAGTCTTCACACCGAACCAGAAGTTGCTCAGAGAGGGGTAGGAATGTGATAATGCATATGTTTACATAGTAAGTGAATGACAATAATGTTTTGGATTCTGTATTGAAGACTCATGTTGCATAGGAATATCAGTGATTTTCCAGCATCATTGGATATTTACAGTATCTTCAGTTGTGTGACTGTCACTTATGTAAGACCAGAAAGAATCCTGAAACACATTCAGGTTATTATCATAGACAAGTTTTGCAAAATTTTGCAAAATTTAAGAGTCCAGAAAGTGGTGTTAGAGTTTTCCATATTCAGAAGGTGCATGATCTAACTAAAACAGAGGACATGTTTTAATTTCCTAATTCAGAGCTGTAGTGTTCAAGCCAAAAACATAAATTAAAAAGTCCATAGGAATATTAAGTGCAAATGTTGAATTTCGTGGTTTTATGTTCAATTGCAGCTGTGATAACACTTTATGCTGATGCATCTTTTTTCTTTAATAATTTTCTTTCTGTTCTCTGACATACACAGAACAACTGATGATTCAGAGGACAATGCACAGTGTATATCCTGATGACATTTTGTATGCTGTGACATGGTTTTTGCCATGGCATCTGAGACTGAAAAGGCCCATGCTCTTCTCCAAACTTTCAGCACAGCTTCAGTTATTTCTAGTCTAGGACTGGGAATATTTTGTTTTGTAGCGGACAGACTTCTCCAGTTTTCTGTCATTCAGCAAAATGACTGGCTCCGAGCCTTCTCTGATAATGCAGTGCATGGTATAGTGGGAATGTGGTCTTGGGCCATAGTGATTGGACTTAGGAAGAAAAGTGACTTCACTGAGGTCACTCTGGCTGGCTTCCTTGCTTCTGTCATTGATCTGGACCACTTCTTTCATGCTGGCTCACTGTCATTAAAGGTAAGATCAACAATGCTGTTATGATTTCTAAAGCCCTAAAAATGTTTTACATATTTTGTTAAGTTCTGCTTCTTACACAACTCTGAAATAGTTCTGGAAGTTATTGTACTTTCAGAAGATACCCTCTGGATGTCATACAATTGCTTGGCTACCCAAGTTAAATGGTGAAGTGCTGCCATGTGTGCTTTGTGTATAAAGTGTATTATTCCATGAGGTAGGTAGGTAAGCAGGCAGACGGACAGACAGATGGACACATACAAACATAGAATCATTAGGGATTGGAAGGGACCTTGAAAGATCATCTAGTCCAATCTCCTTGCCACAGCAGGATCCCCTAGACCGGGTCCCACAACACATCCAGGCGGGTCTTGAACATCTCCAGAGAAGGAGACACCACAACTCCCCTGGGCAGCCTATTCCAATGCTCTGATACCCTCACAGTGAAGAAGTTCCTTCTGGTATTTATATGGGACGTCCTGTGTTCCAGCTTGAACCCCTTGCCCCTTGTTCTATCACTAGATGACATTGAGAAGAGCCTAGCTCCATCTTCCCGATACCCACCTCTCACGTATTTATAGACATTAATGACGTCACCCCTCAGTCTCCTCCAAGCTAAAGAAGTTGGATAAGTTCATTCAACTCAGCATACCCAGTTTCTGCATCAGACACTA
>VZRI01010042.1:0-35303 GCA_013397515.1 Upupa epops
TTTTGTTTGGTTGGTTGTTTTTTGTCTGGTAAGTTTGAAAAATGCTACTCAGTATTTATACAAGAGACAAACATGAGCTGTGTAAACGTAAACTGCAGCTCTAAGGTATTTCTCTCTTGGTGCTTTGCTCAGTCCTTGTAGTCCATTGATGTAGCCTCTCTAAGAAATAGTAGTAATGGTAATCTTGCTCTGTGGACTGCAGCCACGATTTAATTACTCCACATGCATCACTGATGAGCTGTAACTATTTCTTTACATTTAGGAAAAGCTGTCTAAACTGACTGCTGAAATAGGTGTTCAGAAGGGCTGTAGAGGTCTGATGAAGATACTGTCTGCGAGACGTGTTTTTTCAGACTTTATAAGCAGCTATTCCCCCAGGGAATAAAATGGGTGGAGTTTTAAGGGTTTCTGAAATTACGTTAGCATGCCAACAGGAGCTACCGAGGCTTTCAGTTTCTGTGGAAATTGGATAATTTCAGTGGCTATAGTTCTAGGGCTTATAGATTGGTACCTAATTGTCAAGTATTATCCTTAGCATTAACTCTTAGCTCTGCATTTATTAATACAAAGGTAATTTACTGTTTAGAATTTGGTTTAAAAATATATTGTGTTTTAGGATAAGCAGGAAAGACAGTCACATTCTGAGTTCATAATTAAGCTGTGGTAAATCCTGATATCCTTTATTTTTCAATCCCAGTTTAAGGAAAACATAGATGTACTTGTGTTCTTGCAAATGCCAGGTTGTGATTTATGTGATCTGGTGTGCTGCACACAGACTTGTTACTGTTTCCTTTGCTTACAGGAAGGGATTAAATTCACGTGTTGTGTTCATGAGAAGGTACTGAGAAATAACATCCTACTGTAGCATAAGTACAGCTTAATGTAATCTAATAATTTTAACTTATTTGTATTTCATTAGGCAATAATGCAGCTTTACCAAAGTTGGCAGAAGAACTAGAATTTGAAAGTAACGTGAGAACTGACGAGGTATTTATGTTATTTTGAAAATTTCGACTATGCTCTTTCTGGGATAATTCTACATCTTGCTAGGGTTTCTTCCTATACTTGTAGATTTTTATGCAGCAAAAATGGCATTTAACGTCAAAACTTTTCACTATTAATTTTTCACATTGTTCAGCTGTATTTGCCAAAGCAGCTGACATTTAAATTGTGGGCTGCTCATGTTATTCAGTGGTAGAACCGGTCCTCTCCCTCAGCCATGTTCCTTCTGTGTCCGTGACATCCAAGTTTGCTATTTTTATAATTGTTTATACTGTATGCATGTTGCTTGTGTCAGTAGTTGTAAAATAGGACATGCCGTAGCTCTTTCAGTTGTCAATCATTAGTGCTTAGAAGCAGTGATCACACACTGCTGTTCATTTTGTTGTATTGCTTTCCTGCCTGTCTTCAGACTTGCCCTTTGTGTTTGAGCAACGTGTGCTGCTTTGTGTTCTGTGATAACTGCAGCCTGCTATATGCTCCTAACAGAAGAGCAAAGCATCCTGGATAATCCCCAGGGTATTTGAGCTCATGGTCACTTACAGCTTGTATAAGGCCAGTGTTGAGCCTGTTTGTGTGTCTGTGCTTGTGATCCATATGAGCCAGCATTCCAGACGGGTTAATTCTTTATTCAGATATGGGACTGCATCTGAGTTCTTGACTTGCCCCACTCCAATAGTAAGCATTTTGAAGAAGAATGTGGTTCAGAGACTCCCAAGCATGTATGAAAGTGTGGATTTGCTCAGACTGCAGCTCCCCAGGACAGACTGACTGTATCTGAGCCATGGTTTTGATACTTGGGATACAATGCAGGAAAATTCAAGCAAGTCAGCTTCAGTCTGGTGGGATTTATTGATTTGAGTTCCACTTGCAAACAGCTGTACTGTTTGCTAGCATAAGATGGCCCTAGAGTCGCTGTAACTGTGTTCACATGGCACTTTCTCAGAATTGACAATGTCTAGGGTCTGACTTACGTACAGTTACATACATATAGCACTCTCTGTGTATCAGTAACATATAGCTGCCCTGCATTGGAAATTCATTTCAAAAAGAAAGGTAAAAACCCAACCACATGACTTGGAAGGCATTCGCTGTAGCATTGCAGACACATATTTTTCTGTATATGGGAACATTTCCAGAATATTACTTGATTTAAAGCTCACCTTAGAGAGCATGTTGCACCTTAACTTTGTGGGATTTCTCTCAAGTCTTTTTTAAACTGATCTGTGAGAGCAGTGTTAACTCTAAGGTCAGGTTTGTGACAGCTCTGCTGGTTTCCTTACTAACTTCTGTACTGCTGTCTAAATAAGAAAGCTTTTGAAAACTTTTAGAGATCATAAGACTGGTCATCGTGACATGAGGGAGGGGTGTGACACCTATTTGTTCTGGATGTCTGCAATATTTTTGTTTCTTTTGATCTTTGTGTTTAGCCACAACAGCCTGAAAGTCCAAGACGTGAAGAGGGATATGTAGATCTTCATACTGAAGAGTTTCAAAAAGGTGATTTTTATACTGATAGCCACAGACTTTTCATAATAATTTGACTATTACTTATCAGAGGGTAGTAGGTTTGATATATACTGTGCATAGAGGGATTGAAGGAAAGCCTGCAGAAATTTTCTTGAAATGTTTCTAGGAGCTTACATGGATTTGCATTTGGTTCTGGGAAAGGGGGGTCAGTTGTTTTTTTGCAGTATAGTGTGCTTAAAGATACGTGGAAGGAATGTAAGATCTTAAAACATAGGCTGCTAACGTTCTATGTAGAATCAATAAATACAGAAGAACTCTTGCCCAGGAAATCTTTGATTTTGGTTTTGTGACAGGCCCAGTGAGGCTATGAGTAGGTACTATGTGTAAAGTTGTATGACTTATGTCAGGAAAATACATTTCTTGTTCCTCGCAACATGAAAAATTTTCTGAAATTTGAAGAGTACTTAGAAATAGGTAATCGCCCACCTAGAAATCTCAGTTACTCGACTTGGAAATGCTCAGGAATTGCTTTTCTGTGTATCAAATTAATCTTCAAAAGATTAAAAAAGGAAAGAATTTCCCCATTTCCCAAAATCACAGTATTTTAAAATATGTTCAGTTGTTTAGCTTTGTTATTAAAGCAGAAACAAACCCCTGCTCTGTCCCCATCTTGATGGATTTTTGTGCTCCAGATGCATTCCAAATGTTTATAACACTACCAGATGAGAGTTAATGGAGTAACAAGCAAAACTACAGTGAGCTCTCAAGAGATACCAGTGATACTGCTGCATCTAGAGTCCAGAGAGGTTGGAGATGCATTTGCTCCTGTGAAACGTTGCAGCTGAAAGCCTGTATGCTATGAAAGAACACAGTTAAGGTCACTTCTAAAATTTTAAACATGCGTGTCAAAATAACCGTTTACTAAACAGGAGACAAAAATAGGAGGAAGGTGAGATACGAGCACTTACTTTATTCCTTGGGTAGGTCAAAATCACATCTGGTTTAATGGTAAGAAAAAAAGATGTGCTCTGCTCACACACAAGAAAATGTAAACACTGGAAATGGGTTTGAAGACTCTGTTCTTCAGAGCAGCCGATCCAAAACTTGAACCAGTTTTTCTGTACTATGAGGTTTCTTTTGACGTGTGTGGAAAAACTGTGCTAGTTCCTGTCAGTCAGGCAGGCAGAACTTAAAATGTGAAATCTGTAGATTTAACTAGCTGTGGTAATCTTGTACCATGTAAAATGTTTAACAAAAATCCATTTGTTATGTAAATCATGTTGGATATGACATACAATAAAGAATGATGCCTTGTAGCTCTTGGTAGAGAGCTTTTTCTCTTTCTCCCTCACTCTCTTACAGGCATGTGTATATACATAAGCTCAACGTACGTAAAAGGAAGTTGTTTAAAAGACAAATGTGCGTCCTGTCATGTGTATGAACAGCAGACTCAGTAGTTTAGTACTCCAAGATTTCTTGGAATGTAAACAAATCATTGCTGTTTGAGTGGATAAGATCTAGCTCTTCATTTGACACTGCTCTAAAAGTTGAAAGATGTTGTGCAAGTGAACAGTGTAGCTGTGGAAGAGCTGTTGCTAAAACATGGATATCTGAAAGATGAACTAACAAATATTTAAAATTGTATGTGGACTGTTTTGGTTTTCCTGGATCATAGGTTTTCTTACTATAGCTGAAAGTAAAACTGCTTGGAATATTCTAGCAACTTTTTTTTTAATTATTAGTTCAGGCCCTTTATGAGTCAGACTTAGCTGTTTTGTAGAACACTCAGTGTTGAAGATGAGACCCCTGTGTTTGTCTCTGTTTTAGGCACAAAAGGATTCTCATCCTGTTATATTAGAAATATTTTTTTATTGTTAAGAGTATTGGAAGCTGTTTATTTCAGTTTTATACAGTCTCAGGCACTCTAGAATCCTTTCAGAGAGGTAAAGTGTATTATAAATGATATTTCATTCTTGCTTAGCTTTTCTGATTATTTTTGTAATTATTTGTTAATAGATTTGCTGCAGAAGAATATCGCTTTAGAAAGTGAGCCTTCTCATGTAAGTTCTTGGTTTTTAAAAATCTCTGCTCTCTTTAAATCTCTGCTGCTTTTTGTGACCCTGCTTGCATTTGCTTCTGTTTACATCAAATATTCTCTAAAGGAAAATACTATATTTGTATATTCAGAGCCAGTGTATTTTGAGACACTGCAACTGTGTAGTTTGATGCCTAGTTATTTTCTAGATTTGCCAGTAAATGCCAGTAAATAAATCATCTTGTATTATTATTCTACAGTCTGAGACTATTTTGAGACTTAATTGGTGGAAAAGCAGCTTGATTGTCCTCCTTGAGACTAGAGGACAAAATCAGTCATCATTCTTGGGGCTTTTGTTCAGGATTAGAACGCTTTATTTTCATGAGAACTTGGAGCTTGCAAGTGTAGAAAGGGTAACTGGGAATGTTGCAGATGTTTCTGTTCCGTATAAAACACTTTACAAGACGTTTAATGCAGATGACATGCTAAAATATTGGTTTACTACTTAAGTTTATGAAACCTTTATTTATTACTGTACTGCAATGCTGTTTGGCCACATTCCTGCTGCTAGTGATAATTCTGTTTCTTCCTGTAGACAGTGTCCTTTTAAGTAAAAAAATATTTGCTGTGATTTGCCACTCTTAAAGCACATAGTGCAAAGGGCCTACTTAAAGTTAAGACTTAGTTAATTAAAAATAATCAGTTAAAATTCTGAATTAGGAGTTCTTTAGTGGTGCTGTCCAGTGGCAGTAACATTACTTGACCTCTAGGAATAAACTGGTTTTGTAATACTGCTACTTTACAACTTAATGCATCTTGTAATTGAAAGTAGCAAATAGGAAAAACTTGTTCCCTTCTGTATTTACGTACTTAATGGAAAAAAGATAAGGAGCTGCCTTCCTTTTGTGTTTTATGTGTAGGTGGAAAACTCCAATACGCAGGAAACTGAAGAGCATAAATCTGGAGGAATGGAGAGCAAATCTTCAGGAACAGTGGATAAAGAAAAATGTAACTCATTCAGAACGATATGATTTTTCTTTTGCAGCAGAGAAGTTTTACGTGAAGTTCTACTGTAATTGGGCATAAATCAGTGTTTTGGAGGAAAGAACATAATACAGGGAATTCCAAACTCTAAAGCAGTTGTTCTTCCCAAAACCACTTGAATATTAACACTTAATATGTTTGCTACCAGAATCCTTTAATCAAACTTTATACTGAGTGGAAGGGTATTGTAGTAGCGTTTTCAGTCATGATTAAACTTTTGTGTATTCTTTAATTGCTCATTTTATCCTCCTTAAGGAGGATAAAATGCAAAGTTGAGGAAAGCTGATCATCAAAAGAAATCTAGCCGTTAACTAGACTTTAGGGCAGGATGCTTTTAGATTGGAAAGACCTAGGGGGTTTTGTAACCTTTTACCTGCCTAGAAGTAAAACGTGAGCAGGAAGTCATCCTATGGTATGATTGAAGTTTGATAAACTTAACTTTAGAAATAAGTCACATTTTGTTTGCAGAATTATGAGATTGATTGTATAGTATCTACTCAGGCTCTGCCCTCAATGCGTTTGTTGTTTTCCGCATCAGAAATATTATTTTGATACATTAGGATAATAAATAGTGTCAGGTTTTATTCTGCTTCCAAGGATTTTGGTGAAGTGAATAATTAGAAGCCATGCTGTATTCAGTATAGTGTGCCACACAGCATTACCTTCTTGTTCTGTCTCTTGAGTTGAGGTTAAGTTTGATGGTTCATTTTTCAGTTTTCTTTTTTTTGTCAAATTGCAGTTTTGAGCTTATCTTTAAAAACAACCCAATTCCACCCATAACATAGAAGAATCATGGAATTATTTTTGTAACTTCCCTTTTTGAGGAAGGATAGCGTAACATTCTCTCTGTATTTCTGTGTGTAAGGTGTTGCTTTTCAGAATCTTTGGAATAGCACTAATAATGAGCTGATAGAAAAGTGGTATCAAAATTGGACAAATGAAGGTACTTTTTAACGCTTGAACTATGGTTTCGTTCTACAGGCAACCAGCTGATTAATCATGATGTGAGGAAAGCTGGTGAATCGCATCAGTGTTACAAAACGAAACCTGATAACATCAAGGTATCTTCAAAGACTTTTTTTTAATGTTCTGTGATTGTAATGTAAATGGATGGAAGTCTTAAGGATGGAAGTCTTTATATTTCTATAGTAGTTCATGTTTGGAGGCGTTTCCATTAACAACTGTAATCTGAACAGAGCTGACTAGAGAACTATAAATAATTTTCAAGCAGGAGACAATTATTTTTTAAAAAAACAGGTGTCTATGGTGTTGCTCACAGCAATTGAACCTGTTTGAGTGACGCACGATAGTTAGGGCCTTTAGGATGATGTGGAACATTATGGGATCCCAGCTGTTCACTGAATTCTACATCTTCATGATCCTACTGATCTGGCAACTGCAAGAGAACACCCTCTTGGACTTAACCCAAGTTTTGGGTTTGACTGATCACTTCTAAGTCAAACAGTAATTCAGGACAAAACAGAAATTCCTTTTAAGAGAGCATGCAGAGTATTTGGGACTATCTCACCCCCTGATTTTGGTGAAGCTTCTTGGCATCAGTTTTTAAGAGATATTACAAAATGTTTATGAATAAAGTAAGTAGTGGTATGTAGGAACGCAGGTTTGATGTTGTTTTTACTATATAAGTAACCAGTGATTCACAATTTGTAGTAAGATGCTCTTTTTTGGTTTTGCTTTGTTTTTTTAAATGCTGTAGGAAGTTACTTCAAGTGATGCAGAAGTGTCCAAAGAAGTTGATGTAGAGCATACACCTCCTAAAAGTACTGTGGAAGAAAGAGGTAATGACCCTGCCCCTTCTGGTCAAGTTTCTGAACCCTTCCTGAATGCTAATTTCATTTTAATGATTTTGAGTGACATTGGGGACTTGATCCCAGTTTGAACCAATCAACTTTGCACGTATTCTCTAGTTGCTCTGTTCTATCACTGTTATAAAATAACACAAATCCTACTCCTACAGCAGTAAGTGCAGATTTGTTTCTGCTCCGCTATCAGCCATCCACTCTGTTACTGGTTCAGTATGTTCCTTGGGTAGGAAGGCTAATCACAAACATGCAGATACATAGCAATATAACTTGCTTGGGGTGTGTGACAAGAACTTCCAACTGAAAACAAGTAGGAGGTGTCCTATGAAAGAAAAAATTATTTACATATTCACTACCAATATCAGTTCTGTTGGTTTCTCTATAGAAACCAAGCAGGAAAGAGTGCACAAGTTGCACTATCAGAGTTGACTTGCTAATTGCACTAAAAGAAAGAACACTGGGCATACCATCTTCTGTTAATTTTTGGGTTGATCGAACTTCAGTTTGTGTGAATAATGCATCTTCCCTATTACTACTTTGACTTATTAATAACAATTTTGTCTCCCCATTGAGCATGATGATGAGACTGAAACTGTTGTGCAGTCAGCTTGTGTCCTCTGCTTCCTGTTTTATAGCATGTGGGAGAAAATTGGATAGCAGCTTATATTTGTATTATCATCTTACAGGGAGTCACACTGTTGAACTTTTATTTTTACTTTCAATTAGAAAATACATCTAACTCATATTGTGTTAGGGGAGCATTTTGGCAAACATTATTGATGTAACACAAGCAGTGTTAATGTCTGATGGGTCTTTTTAGAGAATTTTGGGCTACAGAACACAATAATGTCATTAGTACAGATATTGTGGCTTGTATGATTTTGTCTAATAAGTCAAAGATACACAGTTTCTCTCTTTTTTTTTTTTCCATGTGTGAAGATGAATTTTTCATTGAACAGGATATACCTGAAAAGGAAAAGCAAGATGTAGAATCAAATGAAAATTCTCCTGAAGTGAGTGCTTTTATTTGTGTTAACTGAGATGATGCAACTTCACACTGAAGATAATTGCTTTGTCTTTTAAAGTTGCTGTCAACTAAATGCAAACTTTGACTTCACCAATACAGAGTACCTACGAACATTTATGTCTGATACAGTAAAGCATCAAAGACACTTGTGATTCTGTGTTGCAAAAGTGTTAACTCACACTGGCTGATGACTGAAGTAGAAGTAACTCCTTTCTTACATTTAATACTATTTACAAATTCTATAGATAGCAGTTCTGTAGAGCTGTATTGTATAGAAATCATGCATTCTGAAAACCTTATAGTTGAGATGTGGACATTTTAATCACAAGCAAATACGACTTGGGTTTACAGAAATGCTGTCACTCAGCAGTTTTAAAATATCTCTCAGGAATATACTTGTGATATTCTCTGATTGTAAGCAGATGTCCGAGCCCTGGAGATTACAGTTGTTGCTAGCTCCTAGAAAGGAACAGTTCCTATAAATTTGTGAGGCTTTTTTGTTTGGTTTTTTTTGCTTCAATAAGTGGAAGAAAATTTAATAATGAATTACCATATTTTTTCACTCGGGGTTTGAATCTCTAAGGTCCATTGTGGGGAAAATGCAGCTCACTTCAATAAGTGCTGAATGAGGCACTTAATCTTTCCTGGCAAAAACAAGAAAGTCTGTTATTAGAGATTTTGTGGTCTGTGACTGGGGATCTTGTGTGAATATGGTCAGATGTTCAGATCACAAAGTTATCTTTCAAAACTTCAGTGTTGAAGTAAAGGCCCTTTTCTACTAAAGGCCCTGTTTTATACAGAGAGCATCACCAATCTGTATGTTGGGATAACTAGAATATTGACTGTTTAATAGCATTTGTTCAGCAATTACAAGATGCAGCCTATGCTCTACAGCATGAGGGGGAAAAGGGCTTATAAGATACCAAGTTTGGAGTTCTCTCTTGGAAGATGTGGTGGGATATGTAGGATAAGTATAGGATGAGCCGCAGCATATTTGAGACCCATGAATAGAGTTGCTAGGAGGAAGGGAGCAAAAGGAACTGTGTTCTGAAAACTGGCCACTGAGAAGTTTCTGTAATTGAGAGTTGTCTCTCTTTCTTCTCAGGTATGTCAATAGATTTGCTAACAGGTGGTGTCTCTCCTATGCAACCTGCCTCAACTATGTTTTTAAGCTGAGGAGCCACTATCTCATTATGAAGTTAGCAGCAATCTTTGTGTTTATATTGCTCAAATGCTAGCTGTCAGTTACAACAACTATAGTATTACTGTCCTTTACCTCTCATAGGAAAGTCAGCCTGTAGTAGTGAAACGGAGAAGGGGAAGGCCTCGTAAATACCCTCTTGAAGTTGTACAGCCTGGTGGTAAGTAGTTCGCAATACCTGTGTGGGGAAACAATGAAAATAGTGTCATTCAAGTTCTGAATTCATATTTCTTCCCTCAGGTGGGGAGTCAAAAGCTGATATGAGCACTGGGAATGTAAGTGCCTTTATTTTGTTTGGGTACACTTAAACAGTAATTCAAGAGCCTTTTATCTGTTTTACAGTCAACAGTATTTCAGAAGCACCTTGTGGAAAACTTGAGAATTCATTTCAGTCTAGGCAAATAAATACTGTTTATAGTGTCTACTGGTATAACTTGACTTCGTAAGCAAAATACAGAATCAAACGTGGTACAGTGTGCTTAATGTAACTGTTAAGTGTTAGCTGGCTAACAATATACTTGTATATAGGGTGACATTCAGATTGTGTGCGTGCGTGTCTTAATTTGTACTGAAAATAATTTTGGCCTGAAGATCAAAGATTACTTCGTTTTGAAAACTTGAGACTTTTTCCCCCTTCACTGTCATACCAATTGCTTGTAGTAAGTCTTAATCTCTGTAAAGTACTGTGTAATGCAGTTGTATTCTCTCTAAAATTTGTATAGCTCATTTGGAAGAGACATGCTAGATACTGACTTGAGCTCATGAAGCATATTTCTGTCTTGATAAAGCCCAGCAATATCTTAACGTGTTAATCCCTGTGCTGTTTATTCACACTAAGAAAGTATTAAGTTGTGTTTCTGTAATCCACTTGGATTGCAACACAGTGAAGTATAGTAGTGGATCATGCATATTTGTCAAGTGCAACGAGCTGGATCTATTCTGGTGAAAGGCTCTTCCCTTGGGAATTCCTTTATGTCAAAATCAGTGTTGTTACATAGAAAAGAGGTGATTTTTGAAATCAAGTTGCACTGAAACTCACATGTTTTGCCTGCTTGCCTGGTGAGGTGGCAGCTGGTGGACAGTCACGACTTGTAATTCTGCAGATGTGTATGTTGATTACATAAAGTGACTACATCAAACACTTTTTGTATTGTTGATAAATGAAGTTTTCAGAAATGTATTTGACTGAAACTGCTTTTGACTTTGTGTCTTTTATTGCAGTATGTGTCAGTTGGGTTACTGAAACTGCTGTGATTAATGTTGTTTATGGGCTCATTTGACTTATTTCAAATATTTATCATAATGCAACTGTTAAGAAACAAACTTTGTGTGCTTGTTAGAATATTAATGCTTATACATGTGCAGATATGTTGTTTTATGAATGGGAACACACTTCCGCATTTATGTAAAAATCCTGGGGTTTTCCTATTTTCTTGAAATTAAAAAATCTGCTTTTGTATTTCAGCTGCAGTTTCCTGTCTTTTCAAGTGGAAAAACACCTCAGACAGGTAAGCAAATGATATCTGCTTTAACAAATAAAAGTTGAAAGATATAATAAAGGGTTTTCAAGAAAACCACATGGGTCTTTCCTAAATATCATCCCTGACAGTGTTGTCAATCCGTGAAAACATCTGAGTAAATGGAACAGCGACAGCTGATCCCTAATTCCTAATGTGTTTTTAATTTAAAAAAAAACTTATTTCAAAGATGCAGCACTGTGAAGTGCTAAATAATGCATTGTGGAATGTACCTTATAGTTTGTGTGGACAGCCACATGGTAGAGCTTGAGAAGTGGGTAGGTTCCCCACCAAACTGCTTTCTTCTTGACTGTTCCCCATTTCTGTTTATTTTCTTTCTTGCAGCAACTATCATTCACACTTCCTACTTTAACTTTTAAAATGCATGTAGGAAAAGAATCCAAATTTTGTTCACTTAATTGGATTGTCTGTGGATATGTGTTTAAAGACTCGTTGTTAGCTTTCCCAGCTACTGTAAGAACTTTAGAAGAAGATTGCTTAACTTCACTCAGGTAGTTTAAATGCTTCAAGTACATTGAGACTCTTTTCTGTTTGTCTTTTCTATTCCAACATCTGTCATTTGTAGGAGGCCAAATTTTGGTGAAGCTTAGAGTGTGAAGTTAATTTTTCCTGTGTTTGGAGTCTGAACTGCAATTATGTCTTGATTGTGGCCATTCATAAAATTCACTTTCAAGTCTGCTGAGGAAGCAGATGAGCTTCAAAGGCAGTTTGAAACACGGTTCATAAATAAATACAAACATCCATGCAACAAGCCATAGAAAACAAGTCTTCAAATCTTTTGGAGTTTCAAAAGTTTAGGTTTCTACAGAGAGATTAATCTGGCTGCACTGCAGTGTGAACTATTTGTAGCTCTGGAGGTCCCTAATGGTTCTGTGATCTCCATGTTTGTCAGCTTAAACCATAAGCCTCAGAATTGTCTCTGGAAGGTTAGGTAGCTGATTCTTTGGTACTTGTTTTGTGTCGTCTACAAAGAGAGCATACAAGAGTGCAAAAAAGATGTAAAAGTGCATTCTGATTTGTTTTTTATCCAAAAGGACAGACATCTGGCTGTGTACTTAAAGCTTCATTTAATGGGTTAAGTGACATTTTGTTTTCCAGGCTGTTGATGTCACAGTGATACTAAGAATTATGTATAAAGTGGATGAAATACTCTCTTAAAATTTTCGTGTGTGTTATCACTCATGTGAGAAAAGGCAGTAAAAAGAAAACTAAATGGAATTAGTTTTCTTGTTCTGGTAATTATCTGCATGAGTGTTTGCGCTATGGGCAGACTTACATGTAGAGTGGAAACAGAGGGTTTCTTTTCAGTCAGTACAATGAGTGCAGTTAAGAGACATCTGGTTACTGAAGGCAGAATCCTCCAGTAACACTGACACTAACTTGGAACTGAAATTATTTTCACTTACTGACTTCACAGCTGCAATGATTGTAAGATTTGTAGATCCTATAGCTTACTGCTTTTTACTTGAGGCAAAAGTACTACATTTGTACCTCCTAATAAGAGGCTAGTGTTTGTTACGAAGTGTATCCTGTACTTAGATGGAGTGTTCTTCAATCAGAGCTGGCGTTGCTGTGAACCTGCCAAAACATACCAGAATTTTGAAGTATCTGTCTTTTGAACACAACAGAACACCTGTTAGCTATATGTTAGACTTACTATGTGCCAAGCACTTAGAGTGGACAGTCCTGTGGTTTACTGTATTTCTTTATTGGACAGTTAAACATCTTTTGTGTTTTCTTTAACTTGCTTTTGTGTACAAGTTTTTCCCTGTAACCTTAGCAAAGGAACTGAAATAACTTGTGTGTGAGTTGTAGAATGTTTCTGCTCTTCGAGACCTTTTCTGTCTGTTGCACTGACATTCTTCTGTTTGTTCTCTGTCTAATGATAATGGGTTTAGAGTTTGTGTGGCCTTTCGTGTTGCTTTCACAGGGATAGTCACAAGATTTGCATACCAGGTGGTTAGATGTGTTTGAAGTACTGTGGTTTTGAGCCATCTTGGTACTTCACCATGGGCATAGTTAAGGGCTAGAACACTTTGCCTGCAAGTGGATTGAACAAGACCATGAGCAGTACTATGAGATCAGTTAATTTAGCCATCCTTTCAACAGAGGGTGGGACTAGATGACCTCCAGAGGTCCCTTCTGAGCTGAATTTTTCTATGATTCTGTAATTGGTTGACAGTAGTTAAAAAGGGGTGAGTAATTCTGCTTGTCCACAAAAACAAAACAGCATATGCAGCAAAGCAATCCATAACGTCAGTCATACAAAGACTAATTACTTAAATAAAAACTGCCTGCTGTCCCACTCTCTGTATACAACTAAAAAACACAAGAAAGCCATATTCTAAATTACAGGCTTTAAATGCTCTCTGAGCTTCCATGATGTTTATGAAAAGTTGACAAGAGTTTGAAAAAATTTTGGTTTTAAACTGATTGGCTAAAGATGCGGAGTTCAAGAATAAGTTTTATTCTTTCTTCCAGGTGCAGACGTACCTAATAAAGAAACAGCAAATGTAAGTGCAGCCGTTTCGATCTGTAAGCGTCTAAGCAGTATGTAAACAAAGAATGTCTTCCAGTTAAGTGACATTGCTCTTGTTTTACTTTATTCCATTTCTTTTTTTCAGGAAGATGAAGCTGAGAAAGCAGATGTGATTGTGCGTAAAAGGGGAAGAAAACCCAGGCGTTCTCTGCCTCAGTCAGAGGAAACTGGTAAAAACGTGAAATGTGCTACTCCTGACAGAATGAGACGATACTGCTGTGCCTTTCTGTTTACTAATAGCAACAAGATGAGCTTTATTTCCTTTCTTGGGGAAAAATCATTGAGTTACAGCTAGTATAAATATTATGTAAATATGTGTAAATTGCTGTAATCTCATGTCAGAATTGCTACATCCCAGATGCTTCTATAAAGCTTCATGAATTTTCGATGAATTCTGGCTATGAGCTGTGTAAGTAAACTACGGAGAATGTGTTAGCAAGATTAAGTCAAACAAGTGTGAATTAAAAAAATGTTGAGGCATAAAGGAGATGGAAAATGACTGACTTAAAATGGGATCTGTGAATAGAATACCTTTGCTAAACTAAGTGTCCATATTCTTTTGGAGGGCTTTTGGAAATTTATGGCACATGTGTAAAATTTTATATGGGCAGAAACACTGGAGTCAGAAAGAAAACGTCAGAAAGTTATGTCTTCTGAGGATGAACTAAAGGATCAGGAGGAAGGTGAGGAAGAAGATGGTGAAGAAGATGATGAAGCGCATTCTGGGGCAACAACTCGGTCAGCCACAAGATTAGAAGCTCAAAGGTAACTTAATTTTGTATAAAGACACCAATGGCGGGGATTTTTTGCCCTGTTGTGGAGTCTTGTGGTTTTGTTGTTGTTCCTTGTGGGTTTTTGGGGCAGAAAAGGTTGTTTAAGGATCTTTTTTATAATTCATAAGAGCTTCCCAAATATTTCTGGTTCTAATTCTGTTACTGCTCTTCTAGGGATGAAGAGACACAGGAGGAGGTAGAGAAGCTTAGGGTAATGGAAGGCATAGTTGAGTATGACAAAAGCTAAGAATTTATTGCCAGGCTTCATCCTTATGATGCCTCCTAAGCTGGGCCTAATAGCACTTTAATTCTGATATGTAAATGGATCCTCTGACTTAACTGTGCTGTTATTTATCTTTTGGAGCTGGAACAAGGTGAAAGTTTAATTCTGCATGTCTGTTTTTCTCACAGATATTTTTCAAGTTAAATACATGAATCCATAGCACCAGAGGGTTTCATTTCTAGTACAGTGAGGTGCAAGCTCAGAAAGCAGACTTACTGCAAATGACTAGTGTGATAGCAAAAGTTGTCTTCATAAAGTCATTCTTCATCTTCCTTAACCTTTTTCTAGGCAAACTGAATTACAGCAGAGCTCCATCTCTTGAATTTTCTGTGGAAACAAAGATAGATAGCAGTTTTAGAAAGTTTTTAATTTATGTTGCTGCCATCTGGAACAGAGTCTGAGTCTGGGCTTTGTTTTTGTGTTCATGGGGAGATTTGTGTAAATTCACTGGGTTTAGTTTGTTCCTAAGGATGTCATATTAGCTTTTGGAGCTCATTTGAAGCACAGCTCATAGTATGATCTTGAATGTGTCATTTCAAAGCTGAATCACAGAAACAGTAATATGCTCTTATTTGAACAAAATTGAAGTTTACCTCCTGCCACTTCTGCAAACAATCCTTTTGTTTTGGTAAAGGCAAAGGGGCGTCCTTTCGTCTCACAGAATTCTAATGAAAGTTTAGATGCTACTGTTTGTGTAAACACCTTTTTTATTTATGGATGTGTGGGGGTTTATCTTGCACATTTCCGGTCCTGTCCTTCTAGCTCTGACTGTTACAAAGCATCTGCATCTTAAGGTGCTGCAGATGGCCAGTGTTTTATAAGAAGTAGCATTTGAGAGCAATTCTGCAGAAGGGGCTGCTTCTTCATCAGTATTTGTTGGATTATCAGCTTGTCTGCCTTAAGTAACCTGCTTTCCAAACCAAAGTTAGTCACCAGTAACCGGTTTTTCATGTTCCTGAGCTGGTGGATACTGAAGCTAATAAGAGTTCTTTTCTATACGCTGGATAAGTAAACTCTGCAGCCTGTTCCCTTTTGCTGCTTTTGTTTTTCTGCTGGTACTACAGGCTGGTCGTTAAAACCAGTGGTTGCTTGTGTACCAGAATTATTGCAGATTAGGAACTAGGACTTTGATTCAGTTAAATGCTAAACATTGTCAATAAAGTAGCCTTTTGACTGAATGTTTGATGTGAAAATACACAGGTTGGCATTGCAGTTTATGTCCCACTGTTCCTTTCGGCAACTTTTGATTTGCTTATTGCAAATGCCATGCAGTTTTAATTCTCTGCACTTGGAATGCAAGGAGAAAGTAACTTGGTAAAAGTATTCTGTTATATATACACTCATCATTCTTTTACTTTACAGAAAGCAGCTCAGCAAGCCAACCACGCGAGCAACTTCTAAAAGCAGCAGTCCAAGTTCAGTTTCTCCTAGAAAACGACAGAACCTAGCAGCGAAAAAAAGATCTCCAATTGATGCAAAACATAATAAATCGCCTCCATTGACACAGTAAGTAGTAAAGTTGAATCCACTTCTCTTACTTCTTTTGGAGGCCACTGCAGTGATCTTTCCCTTATATGTAATATTATGCTTCAAAATCTGAACAGTGACCATTTGTCAGTCTTCGCTCTGTTCTGTTCCATATGAAAGCTTTAAAAGGATTTTCTTCTGTGTACACAGTTTTTCTTTTTTCCTTTCTTCAACATATGAAAGAGTAGAATTTTTTTTCTTGCTGTCATTGGAAACCTCTTGGGAAAATCTCAAATCGCTGCTAACGCAGTGTTTTAACTTGAACTGTGCTTCTTTCCTGAGTGAGGGAAGAGCAGCTGTAGTTCAGGTTAAAGCAACATATGATGACATGATTCTGATGTTTCAGAGTTCTGTCTAAGATTGGCTGTTAAGGACTCTTAAGAGTTTCTTCTCTTATGTCAAGTCCTGAAAATGTTTCTCTCTCCCTTCTTCCCTGGAACACTTCTTAAAGTTGAGATCACAGTGTAACCTCCCAAGGGATTAATAAGGACGATGGACAATTGTTATTCATCTTGTAGTTTACCTGTGAAATGGGTGATATGTCAAATACATTTAGTTGTCATCCACTCTGAAATGTGGCAACATTGACAGACAATCTCAGGAACGTGTGTGTCATGCGCTGCTCAGCTGGCAAGAGTTCACCTCATGTCAGTGCGTTTGTGTGGTTCTGAATGGCCATGCTTGTAGTTGGTTGCAGCTGAGGTGTGGTGGGCTTCTGCACAGACGCTTGAATGGAGGTAAGACTCACATACCCACGACAGAGTAAAGGGCAGACACCATGTACCCTTAAGGCACTGGTGCTGTTCTGTCTGTGTGAGACAAGGTAAAAAATAATGTAGTTCATTATACTCTGCTGTAATCCACAAGATTTGTCAAAAGGACAAGCAGGAAGCTGTAGAACTGTAGCCCCAAATTCTACATCTAGGGCACTCTCCAACACAGAGTTAGTAAGCAGGTATCCTGCTAAGATGTGGTGGAGTGTGCAAGATCTCCCTATGGGCTGTGCTGGCATGTAATGTTTTAGTAGTATCCTTTTAATTCATCAAAGCGGTAATTTATCAAAGATGAACAATTCGGTTCCATTCTCTAAATGAGAGCTTTGTTCTTTGGATACCCAAATTAATTTAGGCTCAATAATTATTCATAATGCTTTTCAGGTTAAAGACACAGTCTACCAAGCGCAAAAGGGAAGACAGCCCAACAGTGGTACGGCGAAAAGGACAGCAGAAAGCAGAGGAGGCACCAGTAAAGAAAGCAAAACGATAATCTTTACCAGCTAGTACTGTTCCTGGAAGAATCAAAAGAAAGATAAGAAAACCACAAACATCTGTGCTTCTATTTTTTTTAAAGCAAAGGGATTTGCACGTGCTTGTTTCAGAGCTCTGAGTTTATCAATGCAGTACTTTTAAGTTACATTTTGAACAGCTTTATAAACTATTGTTTATACAGAATATTATGTACATTTATTTCAGATGAAAAATAAGTTTACTTTGTACCTGAATGAAAAACAAAGTAGTTATATATTTTATCACCGACTTGGAAAGTTGGGGTTTCCCAATGTGACATGCTGATGCAGATGCTTCCAACCCATGAGGCACCACAGGGCCTACTAATACAGTTTGTATATAAACTTGTAAAAATAGGTTGTATTTTACTCTGTGTATGAATCTAATCAACGATGGACATTTTATTTATTCTATGGAGAGCATTGGTCTGTAAACTTTAGTATATACCTTAGGTTTTTTAATTATATATTTTACCTTCTATGCAGATGGCAGTAGGAAATTTCCCTCCACTCCCCCAGGGCTGGTTAAAAAGAATACAGGCCTGAAGTTCTCTAAAACATGCTCAGCCAGTTGGTACTTTTCTCGCATGCGTTAGAGTAGTTTAGCAGAGTGAGAGGGACTGGGCTCCCCTTTGTTCACGGTTGTGACAAAGTATAAAACTTAAAATGCAATCTTGCTAGGTTAATTCTCACTTAGGAATTTATTACCATCCTCCAGAAACAAGGAGTATTTAGGTTAGAGTCATTCAGTCGGTCAGCAGTACCTTGAAATGGAAGGGGTTTATTCTGCAACTAAACACCTGTTCTTTCAGTATTCGTCTTTTACAACAAAGAGGGACCCATCGCAATCAAACGTCACTTCTCCCGACCATAGAGCTTCAGTGTTTTATGTTACATTTTATACGCAGGTATTAAAAATGGAACCTGGTATTATTGCCAGAATCTTTTTTTTAATGTACATTAACTCTGGTGAGAGCAAATGTTCAAGTGAAGTTGTATATAAAGCTAAACTTTTCTTATGATCAAATGTGTCTCTTGTTATGATGTGATGAGTTGCCAAACAATCTGAGATTATTTTAAGTGTTTTGTTGATATTCTGGTTTATAATTAAAGAGGATTCAGCGGGGGGTGGGGGGGTTGAATTTTACTTTTTTTTCTTTTGTGAGGTTTTTTTGAACTTGTTGTAAGGCAGATGTTTCCGTCAGATATTCTGCTTGGTTTCTTACTGAACTTTTTATACAAAACTATAAAATGTTTGCCAAAAACCCGTGTTGCCATATTTTGTTCTCTTTTAATTGTACTGCCAGGAAACCTTTTGTTTACAGATGTATCTGGTGGCAGCCATGCAAGTAAACTTCACCTGATCAGTGCCTCTGTTTACAAGTGCTACTACTTCAGGTGTATGAAGAGGAGGGGAAGGACCAAACTCTTCAGCAGGCTCAGTGTGCTACAAAAGCAGGTGCGCACGGTTTTTTTCCCTAAACAAATTGGAATTTAAAAACCAAAAATATCTTGGCTCTGAAAACTTCTCCAGCTCGCTGTCATACTAATATATGTCCGTTGTATTCCCCACACTAACTCTCATGTACTCGTTCATACGCAGATGAATTGGTCCCTTCCCCCCCTCCTTTTTTCCCCCCTCCCACTAACATTTACAAACCATAGCTGCAGTTTTCCTCTCATTGTTGTGCAAGTGTGAACAAGCTGAGCTGCTTGTTGTTCAGTTGGTCCTATTTAGACTTTCAATTCCATTTGGAGCCTTTCCCTGCATCTATTCTGGGTTTTTCTTGCACCAGAATTTGGTAGGGAAGTTGCTTGGGAGGTTCCTGAGGAAGTCCTGAGAGCACTGTGTGTTCCTAGCATCTCTTCTCCAATCTCTCTTGTGCCTGTGAAGCATAAACTGTCCTTGGGGCACAGCTCATCTGATGAGGATGAGATATAATGATTGGCAAGGCCAATTCTACCAATATCACAGCCTCTCCTGGCTACTGAGATCATTAAACAAAATCAGTCATAGATCTCGAGGGCTGTATCTTCAGAGTTCACCTGCTTAGAAGGTCTTGTCCTGTCCTTCCCCTTAGCCATGGATGACATTTCAGAAAATCCTCTTGTCTACAACAGGTACCTTTGATCACTTGTTACGCTGTTCCACGGCATGGAAGCATTAAAGGAAGCATCTTCCACCCAAAAACCAGCTTTCACTCTAAGGCAGGAGGTGCCAATGCTCCAAACTTTAACTGACACACTCCTCTCACTGCTTGATAGTATGAGAGTAGCATCGTCTTCCTTTTCAACAAAACAAGCATTTATTTGCTTGCTTTCATTCAAAATTACTACTGTACTTTACAGGTACAGGATTAGTCTGCTGTATTTAAGCATAACTTGGGCATTGACTGTTTACAGTTCACCAGGCTTTTATCTGCTTTCTGCTCCAGAGCCCTTTCTGACGGGGGCAGAAGTCTCTTTTCCCTTTGACAACAGCAGGTGACAAAGCACAGTGTCCTGGGCTTAAGGCAGTTTGTCACCTCTGGAGTGCAAGAACAGGGCTGTACTGCAACTGAAATGATCTAAGTTACTCGAGTATTCTATGTCTTAGTGGCCGTTTTTACTTCCAGCTCCCTCTCTTGGACCTGCTTCGTTACTCTGAACATACCGAATGAAATAGAGATGCTGGTTGAAAAGGAAGTCCCCCTGCTGAGTTTTACAGGATGAGAACCGAGTCCTGCTTGCCCCACCTCAGCTGCCTGTGTTAATCACCTGAATGTCAGCTAGCTCTATCTTCTTACAGTTTCTAGGGCATTCTACTTAAAGGCTGCCTGCATCTCTTAACCCCGTGTTTTATGTTCCAGACAGTACTCCGTCCTATAGTCTGCACAGATTTTAAGTCACATAAGTGACTTATGTTGGGTTTTGGGGTTTGTTTTGTGGCAAGTTCTTTTTCAGCTAACTGGGTGGTCATCAGTACAAGTTCAAGTTTTTATTGTGTGCTGGGGTTTGGCAAGCTTGTGGCTCTAGCAACAGGTGACATTTCCCTCTAGAACCTGATCCAAAGCCAGTGCCTACAGGGATCTTGCTGATGGTGGCAGATCTCTGAATGCCTCCGTTCTCTGTTCCAGCAGCTTCCCCAGGAACACATCAGCTGCTTGGTTGGTTTGGGGATTTTTGTCCGGATGACATTCATCCCGAATACCCCATCAGACCGTGTTCGGAGAGTATCACCTATGAAGCAACCCCTTGCCTGGACCCCTCAGGGGCTCTGTGCTGTCCTGAGCTGCCTTCCTCTACCAACTCAAAAATGTGTTCCGTAACACTCGTAACCCAGACAGCTCCTAGTCAGAGCAACTGCCAGTAGATGTCAGGCTTAGGTGTCAACACAAGCAGTGACCAAAGACTGGTTCCTATAAGAAGGAAAATGATTGTTTGCCATGAGAGGCTCCTGAGATAAGCCTGCATTTTTGATGGTGGGACCTCTGTGATGCTGAGAGTCACTGGTCTGAAGAGAGTTACTGCCCCAAAGCTGCGGTACAGGGTGACCTGTACGTGTCCTTCCAGAGCAGCATTTGATTTCCTTGGAACAGCACCTGTTTATATACCAAAAAGTTAATTTAACTGGTAGATTTCTGTTCTCTTCCCATTAAAGTCGCTCCATGTGAAATGTTTTAAGTTTAAAAAGTGAGCTTCTTAAAGGTGACTGCAAGTTCAGACATCGATGTCTCCACTCTTGGTAACTTCAGTATTCTGAACATCGCCCGCACGTGTGTTTCCTGTACCAGCTCAGGGTTCTATTGCCTTCACAATTCCAACAGCCATCCATCTATTTCGTTCGCTTGTAGCTTCAGTTCAATTGCACGTGTCAGACTTCTGCAGGGTTTGGCAGCTTCCTAAAGATAACTGTGCTTGCTTCCTCCAGTAGATTCCTTGTCCCAGTTATGTAGGTCTCACTCCATGACTTCCATCAGCCTCTCAAAAACCCTGGGTACGAGTCCAGAAGGGTGTTTTTCTACTAACGTATGACATTTTAACACCAAAAGAAACTTCATCTCTATTCCAGTCCTTGTTTCCAGATTCTGATGGCTCACCAACATTCCTTGAAAGGCTACTTCTGATTGAAACCTCCTCCCCTTCCTCTTTCAAGCCTCAGCTTTTTAGCTCTGATCCTTGATGGCTTTGTGAATGAAGTCCAAAAGAAAAACATAATAAAAATTAATGTCTCTCTGGGAGTCCCCAGATAGCTGTATTTAAAATTGGGAACATAACACTGCTGCCAAACAACCGAGGAAGAAAAACACGGTTTGAAATGGCCATAACTTAGGAGGGCAGGAATACATTTCTGGCACCGTCAGGGCAATTAATTAGCCAAGGGTGGAGTTGCATGGTCAGACTGTGACAGCAGGAGAACTTTCACCTTCCCCCTTTCTGTGCCCCCTGGCCGGTGCCTTTCAGCATGCCAGTGTTGACTTGTGCAATCACAGAGGCTTGAAGCAGCCTCTCTAAAACCTCAGCAGCAGCTTTGTTCTGATGACATCAGTTTACCGACCCAGCTGTTGCTGGCACTGTGCCCATACTGCTGCTCGTGTAAAGAAGACCACCATGTGTCAGAGGGCTGTGGGATCACCCTTCCGTTGTAGCGAGGGTTTAGGTACGCTTCGGTCGGTCGTGCCGGTGCGCGTGCCTTGAGGGTAGCTGTGCCTTAGTAAGCGGTGCGTGAAGATTGCGAGCTGACCTGTGGGAGTTATCTGGCACGTGAAAGGCAGAGTGGGAACAGTGTGGGGAGGCGTTCTGCCTTTCTGGTGTACTGTCTCTACATCTCGCCCCCACCTCTTGTGAAATCAAGAGCTGTATTAGGACAACACAAAGACCCTACACTACAGAGGGTACGATGTGCAGTGCGTGCAGACTAGAAAGCCAAGTGCAGGTACTGCAGCATTAGAAAGGGTGCTAGGTTTGGGGGGCTGTACTGGCCCCTGTGCTGGCTGTTGGCTTGGCTTTCATGGTTTGATCATTCACAGGTGCTAACGGAACTCTGCAGAAAGTGAACAGCGAGTGTAAGACACAGGTGTACGGGGGGTGTGCTCCTCTCACCTCACCATCAGCATCTCTTCCCAGCAAGCTAAGATGGCTGTGATGCAGAGAGGCTCCGGGAGAACCCTGGTCTCTTGTTTCACCAAATGCATCAAAAATAGAAATCATCTCCACGGGGGAAATTTAAACCTCTCAGGCAGGCTTTTCCTCTTGGAAAGGCAGTGTTCACACATGGCTCCACACGCGAGAAACCAGCCAGTGGGAACAGACCTAAAGAATAAAACCTTTTACAACACGTTTGAGCATCACGTTGGCCCTTCCTCAGCAGTGAGCCCCACAAACGGACCAAAACTGGGCCACGGTTTTAAACCTGTGCTGATCATTCAGACAGCACCACCAGTGCGTGCTGAGGCTCTGAGATTGATAGAGGAGAATCAAAGCTATCACTCATTGTCGGCTGGAGGACTTAATTTAAAGGACTTAACCCTTCTCTAGATTTTCCAGTAGCCCTTCTCTAGATTTTCCAGTAGCATGCCACGCGTGCTGTGCAATGGTTTGTACCAGTCAGCGTACAGATCAGTCAGTAAAGAACAGAACAGAGCACTCAGTGCTGACACCCCAGCACCAGTCCCAATACATCCCTTTACAACGTTAAATAGTCATTCCCACTTCAGCACCCAGAGCAAACGGCTCTGCGATGGAGGGTTCCTTTCACAGTACCACAGTCTCACAGGAATGATGAGGCTGGAAAAGACCTTAAAGATCACCCAGTCCAACCTAAAACCAAGTAACCCTAACATCTGACATCTAGACAAGGGTAGGTTCATGCTCGATACTATAGTGTTCTCTTCACCTGGGATTGTCCAACCTAAGCAAATAGGCAGTAGAAGGCCACTTAAAAGAAGATAAATTAAGTGATGATAAAACTTCTTTCAACTGATTTGATTTTAAAACTTCAGTCAGCCCCCCAGCACAGGAAATACCCTTCTGGGGAGACTTTTATCCAAGTAAACCTGGACTCTCACCGTCCTGGGCGCATCCTTGGCGAGTTCCTTTTCTGGATCAGAGGAGGGCTGGGTGATGAAGTCTGAGCATGAAAGCAGAAGGAAGCAGCCACCAGGGATGTTGCGGGAAGGGCTGCGGTGCCCGAACAGCAGTGTCCAGGGAAGGGCGGGGTAGTCCCAAAACGTAGCCACTAGGTGGCAACTGGTGCCTGCGAGGGCCCTCAGCTCGGTTCCCAGAGCCGGGCTGCACCCTGACAGGAGGAATGAGGGCAAGACAGGAGGAAGGACGGGCTGGCGACGGGGCTGGGACAACCACTGCCTGGACATCTTCACCTGCCTCATCCGTCAGCTCCTCAGCAGCTCCTGCCCAGCGCAGCATCACAGTAATGATGAAGCTGGAAAAGACCTTAAAGAGCATCCAGTCCAACCTAAAACCAGCCAAGTAACCCTAACATCTGACATCTAGCTCATGCCACTCAGCACTTCATCCAGCCTAACCTTGAACACCTCCAGAGATGGCGACTTGACCACCTCAATGGGCAGCCCATTCCAAAACTGGATCTCTCCGTCAGTGAAAAACCTCTTCCTGATGTCGAGTCTAAACCTCCCCCAATGGATGGAGCTTAAGACTGTGACCCCTTGTCCTGTCTCCAGTGTCCAGGGAGAAAAGACCGACCCCCGCCTGACTCCAACCCCCTTTTAGGTAGTTATAGACAGTGATAAGGGCACCCCTGAGCCTCCTCTTCTCCAGGCTAAACAGACCCAGCTCCATCAGCCTCTCCTCGTAGGGCTGACCTTCCAGCCCCTTCACCATTCTAGTTGCTCTTCTCTGGACTCGTTCCAGCCCCTCGCCATCCTTCCTAAACTGCTCATTGCCATCAGTTTCAGCAGAAATGCCTTCTTCAGCTCTATCCGTCAGTATGTGTATGACACACAAAGCCCAGAACTAAAGCCATCTAGTATCTCTTTACAGATTCAGTCTGGGGACACTAAATTCCACAGCACACGTGTACAGGCACGTCAGACTCCTGGGGAGCACTGCATTTACCATTTATTCCACGGGAGTTACCAGCTGAGATCTGAAGGTTTCATAGTAGCTATCCCTTCCAGCTACCCTCTCCTCGCTCAGACCTTCACACCTCTTTTCCAGCCTCCTGTTCCTAGCACTTTTCCAGTCTAATACCCTCCATCCTCATGTCTCACCTGACGTGGCTCTCCATCCCATGCACTCCATTTTCCCAGCGGGGGCCCTGTCAGCAATTAGTTCTCCCTACCTTTCTTCTCCTTTATCTTTCCATCCTCAGTCTGTTTCATAGCCTTAGACCAGGACGATCTGACCTCTCCCTCTGCCTTTGTCTTCCATTTATGTTTCCAAAGCCCTCCCTTCAGCTCCGTTTGCCTTCCTCTCAATCTGCTTGCCACAACCCATGGGTGGCACAAGTACAGCGAAGTCCTGACAGATCATGGCTTAGACACAAGATAGGGGGCCCTGCACTGACTCTTAAGAGCTGCCAAGAGTAAGGACGAGTTAAAATCTCCAGTAGAGCAGTTATAATCCCCTTCTCCTCTGCCCTCCTTGTTCCTCGTTTGTTGCAGTTAAGAGAGATAAATCACCTTTTAGGCTCTCAGGACCAAACAAGCACAAACTAGGACAGAGTCAACACCAACATCCAGCACCAGCTGAGCCAGAAGGTGGGAAAATAAAGCCCTTTCTTGAAGGAAGGAATCAAAAGCTTTCTGTATCTGAAACGAAATGCATTGGGAACTGCTCGCTGTCAGCTAAGGGATGTGATGAGGGATGCCTAGCAAAGCTATCTGCTGCCAGTGGCACCTCAGTGTTTCCATGAACTGATTCCGATTCCATCGTGAGGCTCAGAGCGAAGACTTTTTCAAAAAGCACTGAATCAGTGCAGGAGTATGCCACTCGATGGCCCCGAGAAACGCCACTACCACGTGCCATGCCCAAAGGGCTGTGCCTATTGAAACACTACAATGCACGGATTTATGTCATGACATTGATATGTAGATGACAGGCTACTTTTCAACTCCACAGCTGGTAGTCTTGTCTTCTCCTCACTGAAAGGATCTCACTGTCTCATTATCCAGGTGTTCTGACATTTAATACGCTCTCAGTAAAAGCAGCTGTTACCTAACACCAAAGCAGTCACACGAGCTGCCCAGACCTGCTTCTAAAGCCACCACCATGTAGTGGAAAGGAGCCCTAGGAGCTGTCGTAGTGCACCTGGCCACATGCAGACCAAGCATCAAGGCATTTGACACTGGAAGGTGGAAGCGAGGTGGAAGCTCTTCCATAGCCCCAGAGTAACAGTTAGCTCTCAAGAAGCCACTGAAATAGTTAAACTGCACCCCGTGAGTGAAAAATACTGTTGCTTATGAAGGTCCTTTGTCTTTTAAAGATAAATGGTAACTATGGGCAAAGGCAGATGTGGCTACCGACACAGCGGTCAGGTAGCCCATAGTAATGGTATACAAATGGTACATGTATACCATTTGTACTCGGGATTTTCAGTCGACCAGGCATGACTGTCCAAGGACTTCAGAATACAAGGGGTCTGTTGTGTGGCTTGCAGAAGACTAGACTGCAGACTAAACCTAAAAAGATGCTGTGAAGCATAACACTTTGTTTCATTAAGAGCTTCTTTCCTGAGGAGGAAGCATAACTAATGTAAACTATCACACTGGCCTGCGCAACTCTTCCCAGGAGTTCCTCTGACACAGGGGTGCTGCACAAGGTGAGCGCTGGCTGAAAGAAATAGAGCTACATCAGAAGTTCTCTGGAGATACGGAAGGAGAGCCAGTAGCAACACTTCTGGCTGAAAGCTGGGTTTTAACGCGTCCTAAGGGCAGTGCTGTACCAAGATCCCATGTGCAGTAGTCCTATCGCTCGCTGAGAGTACACAAGAAACCTGTGGGGGTTTAATCAGTTCTATGAAATACAGACTATCCTATAAAGCACCAGAAGGCCGCACCACACACTACCCTCTTTCCAAAGCGGGGAGAGCAGAAAGCTCTTATTCCCTCTTCCAAGAACAACCTTATCCACAGTACAGGAAATCAGACCTTGCTGTTTTGAAAGGACTACCAAAATACCTTCGCAACCAGCGCTCCTCTGCTTCCCGTCTCACTCACACGCAGGGTTATGCACCCTTTTGTGGTGAAGAGCCTCCCGGAGAATTAAAAGTGCTTCCTTGGTTTTCCAAGAGATACGAGTGACGTTCTGTCTACCTGCATATCACAGTCTCACAGGAATGGTGAGGCTGGAAAAGACCTTAAAGATCATCCAGTCCAACCTAAATCCAACCATCTGGTCCTTCCTGCATCACAGTTGTTTTCCACCAGGTCATTGGTTTGACAATAACCTAGCAGAAGGGATGCAGCCAGCAGCAGAGAATACAGGTAGATGTTGTGATCTGTTTCTACAGAGTGCAAAAATGAAATGGTATAGCCAGCAACGGAAGAAACAATTCAAACAGACCCACTCACTGCAAGTACCACAGCAAGCAAACTGACCCCACAATCCACCAACAGAGAAAATAATCACAGCCCATGGTCTGCCACAGCCAGGAAGAAAACAACCTGGGAAGTACCTGAGAAATGCATGAGGCAATTCCTTACCCTGACCCCATTCATCCTGTCCCACTGTCACGGGGAGCTCAATTACAAAAGAGATCATCAGGGGGGTCTTCCAATATCAAAAATACTCAGCAAGATACATCCACCCGCAGACAGACTCAAAACTCTGTGATCAAACAGGCCTGGTTTTGTACAGAGAGGGGCACCAGGAGTGGTCACTCAGGGCCCAGAGCTGTTAAGGACCCTCAAGAGTTTCTCATGAGCCCCACCTCCTCCCTGGATGGTCATCCCTCACATCAAGGACTGGTATGGCCGCTACTCCTACTGCTCAGCACCTACTGGGTTGCAGCCAGCAGTGAAACTACAGTTCCTTCCTGGTGGCAAACACAGAAGCCAACCCAGTCCCGTCGTTGATGATGCTGAGGTGCCTGGCCAGCCCTGGTCCTTTCACCTGGTTGTGAGATTCATCCATGTGTCAGCTTTTCTTCTCAGCACTTCAGTCCCGAGAGTCCTTTAGTCACTGGAGACTTCTTCCTCCATGTCGTTTACTCTCATGTAATGGGGAGGGTGCAAACTGCTTTTGTCCCCTCACCAGCCCTGATGGTATTTCATTCTCTCGGCTAATTCCAAACGGTGTCTGACTGCCAAACCATAGTAAAGCTACTCCTGTGGCAGGAATACTCTGAACGCCCACTCAGAGTATTCCGTGCTCCCCTCAGCACCATAAAAATGTTCGGGAGACAACCTGTAACTCGGAACCTCTGAATTTATGCAAAAACAACACTAATGAAGGCAGGAGTTTTGAGAGGAGAAAGCTGTGGTGAGGACAAGACAGAGTGCGTATTTGCAGTCGTCTGTGAGCGACGTGCTTAGAGTCCCTGCTCTCTTGAGATACAGCAGAACACAGGAGCAATGCCTGCCCTGCCTGCAGACAGTCCCTGTCGAGTTTGCTCATTTTCAGGAAGGAAATCAGAAGGGAATTATGTGAACGGAACAAGAGAGTCACTCGTTTATTTGTGAAGTTTGGATAAGTGCTTGTGTTCTCCCTGAGCAAGCCAAAGGAATCGATGATTTCACGTGAAGGCTGTTCAGATGAAATGTACAGCCACTGTACGTACCAAGCCATTGCCAGTGGAAACAATTCACACGGGGAACCTACTCATTGCCCTAATTAATAAACCCAGTGCTGGATCCAATGTCTGCGTGCTCAAACGGCAGGGCTGGGCTGCTCCACCACAGGTTATGGTGGTGGCGAGGCTAACATCATGGCTGTGTAAGGCAGCTGCAGGCATGGAGTCTCCTGTCACACAGGGTGTAGAACTGGGGATCTTGTTTTTCATCCTTGTCTCTAAAATAGAAACACACGGATTGGACAGATGGACCACTCAGTGGATGAGGGACTGGCTGGAGGGTCACCTAGAGGTGAGCAACTGATGTCATTGACCTGGACCTGAGCAAGGCCCTTGACACTGTCCCGCAGTACACTCTGGTCTCCAAGCTGGTGGAACAGGGGTTTGATGGGGGGACCACTAGATGGGTAAAGAACTGGCTGGATGGCCGCACCCAGAGAGTGGCTGTCAATGGGTCCGTGTCCAGGTGGAGGCCAGTGACAAGCGGAGTCAGGGATCAGTCCTGGGACCAGTCTTGTTCAACACCTTTGTCGGTGACAGGGACAGAGGCATTCCTCAGGAGTCCATTCTGTGTCTGGCACTGTAAACCAGGTGAGGTTCAAAAAGCCCAAGTGTAAGGTCCTACACCTGAGATAGGGTATTCCCGAGCACAAATACATGCTGGATGGTTAACAGATTAAGAGCAGTCCCCAGGAGAAGGACTTGAGGGTGTTGGTAGATAAGGTCAACATGAGCCAGAAATACGTGAGTGCAGCCCAGCAGTACAACGGTGTCAAATGAAGTGTCACCAGCAGGTCAAAGCAGGTGATTCTCCTCCTCCACTCTGCTTTTGTGAGACCTCACCTGGCGTACTGCGTCCAGTTCTGGAGACTCCAGTATAAGGACATGAAACTGTTGGAATGAGTCCAGAAGAGGACCACAAGTCTGATCAGAGGGCTGGAGCACCTCTTCTGTGAAGATGGGCTGAGGGAATTTGTGATGTTCATCCTGGAGGACCTTAACAGCAGTGTTCCGGTACCTGAAGGGGGCTATAGGATAGCTGGAGAGAGAGGGACTCTTCACAAGGGGCTCTGCTAATAGGAAGAGGGGGTGGGGGTCAAGTTTTCAAGCTAAAAGAGGGCAGATTTAGATTAGACATTGAGAAGAGATTCCTCAGTCTGTGTGGAGAGGCACTAACACTGATTGCCCAGGGAGGTTGTGAATGCCCCCTCCCTGTAAATGTCCCAGGCAGTTTTGGATGGAGCTCTGGGTAACCTGGTCTAGTGAGAAGTGTCTCTGTCTGTGGTGAGAGGGCTGGAATGGGATGATGTCTGAGGTCCCTTCTAACCTAAGCCATTTAATAATTCTATGATTCCACCAGAGCTGTAAAGTAACTGTCAGAGTGGCTGGGGGCTCTCCAGAGAACAACAAGAACATCAAGTGAGACACTTAGTTTAAGCTGCCTGTTTCTCTTGCTGCTCAACAATTGGGCGGGCACTCCAAGGACCAGACCAACTACCAGGTACAACCATCACCAGGTGATGGTGTACACCTGGTGTACTCACACCTCTGATTTCTCTTCAGATATCATAAGTAAATCACATAGGCCCGGACCCACAGCAGGACAGATTGATTCTCACCTCTGTAGCACATCGTGCTTGGGACACCTGAGTCCCAAGTCACATCTTGGAGCTCCTGAGTCACATCTACTTCTTTCAGCAGGCACTCCAACAGCCAGCACTGCACGCAAGGGACTGTACGAGGCATGCAAAGCAGTGCCATGGCCTGTCTCCACAATTTAGGCTTCCTTTCAGTGTGAGGAGGATGGGAAACAAATGAGTGCTTGACCTGAAGTGATGACATTTTTGTTGAGTAATTCGTGATCTGTGAAAATTCCTAGCAAGTAAGTCTCAAACTCTCCCAGGTACTACCTTTGATGGGTATCTGCTCCTGATAGGAACAGGATAGTTACTCCTGAGTAACAAAGAGATGGGAAAAATAGCATAAAATGACCTTTGACGCCCTATCAATGCAGAGGTGACTGCTAGGTCAAGATGTGAAATCACTTCATTAACCTAAAGAGTTGCAGTGTCCTGAGAGGCCAGCAGGCTTACTGGAACACCAAAGCACCAGAAGCAATCAGGATACCCTAAAAAGTTACCCTAAGGTAGCCATTGATTTAGTTACCAAGTTAGTCTATCAGGAGGGAAAACAAAACGTAGGAGAGGTTACTGCTTATTTCTAGACTGAAGAGCAATGATGAAGGAAACCTGGACTTCATGCGATGCAGGATTAATCCGTGGTGTAAGAGCTCCTGAAAGCCTAGGCAGTGGCACACAACAAATGCCTCTACTGTAACACAGCCACTCAAAGTTCTAGGGAAGACTCAAAACCAACAGATAGACCAGGCACCGTCTGGATGGCTCACGCACGGGTGGGTTCGGCATGAACCGTGCCATCTGCTTAGAGCCGATCCTTCTATCCGAAAGGGCAAAGAAACTGACTGTCCCTCCCTTTGGAAAATTGCTTGAAATAGATGAAAAACTAAACTCAGAGGCTACGGATAACAGTATTTATGTCACGTTGAAATTCCAAAGCTGCAGACCACTGTGCGCCTGGCCATTTGGGCATGCTGGATTGCGTTTTGAGATTAAATAAAGTCAACCCTCTCCTTCCATCCTACAGTGAAATACATCCAAAGATGGGAGTGCATTCTCAGTTACCGGTGCAGTAGGACACCTAGCATGAAAATAAAGAAAGAATCAAAGAGATTAGTGATTGCAAAGGACGATCATGGCTGAGCACAGCTGTGAGATAGGTCTGCCAGCGTGTACACAGCTCGTGGCCTCCCGGCACCACTCAGCAGAAATGACCATGGAAAGGTGGGCATAGGAATATGTCCGTAGAAGTGTCACTCTCTGGGAAGCATGATGACCAGAGAGTCTCTGTGTCTCCTCCTCTCCAGGGTCTTGCCAGCAGGAGTGGTTCAGGAGAACATCTGCCATGCAGCGAACCCAAGTGTTAGGTGTTTTGTCACCCTTGGTGCTTTGCATGCCAAAGCCATCACTTCTTATTGTGAAGATGAAGAAACAAGAGGGAGATTTGGGTTGAGTTCCCAGAAATAGCACTGCTGAGCAATGAAACTGGACCAAATTTTGTCACCATGAGTAAATGCAACCAGCAAGATTCAAGTGTTCCTTCCAGTTTGGTTGTAAACTCTTGTGATTATGTTTGAGCCTCCCAGCCTTAAAGGCCTCAGGCTGTTCCCCACATAAGGAACATGAGTGCAGAAGGGAATTGCTGCCAGCCATTCAGACCTCCTGAGCTGATTTGCTCTGAGGTTTTCCAGTCAATAACACTAACGCTCTCATTGTCACGTCTGTATTCTCCAGTTGGATTCTAAAAGTCGTTCAGATGTTTTTTCTTCATTCCTGGTGATACCTCCCTCCATCACTGAAGTCCAGAGGTGTCTTATGGTTGACATCTCAGCAACACAGGATCCTGACATCTCAAAAAGCAGTTTGAAGGCTGAGTGTTGCGGCAGTTCCTTATCTGAGGCTCTTCACAAAACACGTGAAGAAATCCTGCTGGAAACTTTTTAGAGGAACAGAACCATCACCTACTGTGCAGATATAATTGCTTGCACATAAATTGTTATGATTTAAGGAATAGAATAAAAACCTGTTAAAAATAGATTCCCTAAGATTTTCCTGCAAAGCTGTCCAGGGCATGTTTGTGTGCCTTTGCTGCACGGCCAAAGAGGAATATAGCTGGGGTAAGCCGTGGAGTGAATCTTCCCTGTAACCAACAGAATCGCAGGGGACTAAAATTCACTGTAGTAGGAAGCACTCTTTGTCATCTTCCACCCGCCCCTGGAAACCTCAACTGAAGATCCTGCAAGGCCTGCTCTGTGTACACTGGGAGGCAAACCAGGAATTACTTCTGGGAGACAGCTACTGTCTATGTAATTAGGTACCACCTCTAATTAGGTATGGCACATGTATCACCTACCACCGCACAGGCTTGGGAAGTGATGCCAAGGGGGTTATATTGTGGGACAGCCCTGCACCATGGAGCTCTTTGGCCTGCCTCAGAGCTGAGAAGGCAGTGGGGGACAGATTGTCAGGGCAGATGGGACTGAGCCAGCCTGGTTCTGCGGGTGCACAGAGGCTGCAGCACTAATTATTTCCCCATGCTGGGCAAATAACCGAGTTGGTTAACATTTCCTTTTTCCAGTGCCAGCTACTCCCACCCAGGAGACCACCTCGGTCTTTTTACGCCACTGTATCTTGTGCAAAAAGCAGGTGCCCTTTACAAAGGTTTTCTTAAGGTTTTGCAGCCACCTTGATGTCACACCTGGCAAGAGAAACCGCGCACCCAGCAGCCAGGCCGGCTCCGCTCCCGCTTTCCCAGCCTGCTCCGTACTTCGTCGGTGGGTACCGGAGGAGGGCAGGAAGAGCGGCCCCTTGCACCGCTGTCTCTCCGCGGGGTGGCCCTGCGCTAGCCCCAGCAGTGCTGCGGGGACGCCTCTAGGGGGGGCAGCGCGCCCGCCGGCAGCGCCGGGAGGTGCCGGGGCGGGAGGGAGCAGCGAGCGGGCTGTTATCCACCGCGGGGTCACGGATAAGGGGGTCGCGGAAGTGAAGGCAGGGACAAGGAGTTTATGGGGCACGGCGGGATTTGGGGTCTCTCTATTGCACTGTCATAGATGGGTTTGGCCGCTTCCAAACCGCAGGGAATGCGGGTTGCGGGGGCCCTTTTGTGGGCTGGGGAAAACGGAGAAATCCGTGCCCCCGACGACAAAATCATCAGGCGCTGCCCTGCCTGCTCGGGTGCCTACCAGCCCTCTGCCAACCCAGCCCTCTACCCCACCCAGCACAGAAACAGGCGCACGAAGGCGCGCAACGAGCCTTGTCCTCGAGTAGGACTTGCACCCCGTTTCTCCCACCCAGGCCCGGAGGATGAGCGGTGCCCGCCGCGGCTGGACAGCCTTTTCCTCCCAGTGCAGCCGCAGATGAGGGAGCCTGGAGCGAGCCCCCGACCCGGGAAGGCAGCTCTGAGCAGTGCCGGGCCCCAGCTTGCCCCCATCTCTCCCTCTTCCTCTCCACCCCCCGCTGCTCGTCTTTCCCGGCGGAGAGGGAGGGCGGCGTGGCGGGACCACCCAGTTGGTCCCCGACCGCCGCAGCCCCGGGACCGGCCCTGCCCGACGCCGCTCCCCTGCGCCTCAACCTCGCTGCTGCCCGCTCTGCTCCCCAGGCATTTCCTCCCCCAAAGAGCAGTTTTCTGGTCGGAAACAGGGCACAGAGATCGCCCGAGAGGCAGCGAAGGGGGGTGGAGAATACTGAAAAAGAAAAAAATAAATAAAAAAGAAAACGAGATGATGGGGTAGGAGAGTGAATTAGCAAAGAGTTAGAGCCGTTGTACACTAACTGCAGTTATTTCCAAGAGCTTGGACGCAAAACCTTGCACATCAGGGGCTTCGTGGGTGGAAGTGCCCGTGCAGGAGGCTGGAAACAGGCTGCGCAGAAGAGACCCTCTCCTCCCTCCTCCTCCCCGCCGCTCCCGCAGCCCCGAAGCAGCCGCCTGCTCTGCCTCCTGCTCGGCGATCCTCAGCACTGGAGCAGAGCCCCAAAACCCGCTGTCAGAAAGCGGTCCCGGCCAGTCCTGCCGGGCGCTCCTTGAATCTACCGCGCCCGGAGAAACTTTCGGCCGCCAGGACAAACGACGGCTTCCCCGACTCGCATCACCAGCCTCGCCCCTGAAAAGCTTGGAGCCATTCCTCTCTCACTCTCCATGTGTTTGTCCAACTCATCTCCTCTGACACCCCAAGTTTCATCTCTCAGCTCTTTAAGCTCCTCGTAAAATTTGCGCACAGGGCACCCTTCCTAAATCTCGTACACATTCTCCTGAGTGGATTTCTAGCAGCTTCCCCAGACACCTCTTAATCCTCCCCAGCTCTTAAAAGATTAAATTCCCTTTGGGTAACTCTTGAGTGTATTGTGGCACCGAAGTCTTGGGTGGCAGAAGCAATGACTTTCCCGGGAAATACCTGGGTGGGAAAAAGGGATAATGACCGAGTCCTAGGCAGACGGCGTGAAAGGGTTCAGAAGGACGAAGCAATTCTCATTCTGTCACGCAAAGGTGCTCTCCGCCTTCACGCTGAGGGTGAAAGCAGGGTTCTTTATTATTTATTTTATTAATTTCTTTCCAGGATAAGATAGATGATTCAAAACATTTAACTCGTGTTAGAGTCGTTGAGAATTAATTATCGTGGCTTCGCCGTCTCCTCCAAACAGACGCCAGTCTCCGTAGGATCACGTAAGGAAACGTTTGGAAGTGGAGGAGACTGGGAAGCAGCAGGTTAAGACCACCCCGGCAACTGGGTTCACGAAGCGAAGTCGGGTTGGGGGAGATGATCTGGATGCCCTGTAGCTCGTTACACCGAGCGCGTACCCAGCACCAAACCCAAACACAACAAAAAACCGCCGTCGTGAAGCGCTGCCATTTCATTCCTCGTGTACTCGCTTGATCCCCTCGCCGGGATTTCCCTGTTAGAATGCCAGCAGAGCCTGAAATAGAGACGAGAGGGATGCTTGGAGGCGCTTTTTTGTTTTGGCAACGAGTCGCATTTGTTCCCTTCACGTGCGCGCTGTGGTTTCCAAAAGCCTCCGCTTTAGGGCCGTTTTCGAGGAAAGAGGACTTTTATCTGCCAGAATTGTCCTCCTAAAACGGTCTTTGTAAGCCCCGTGGCCGCAGTCCGTCCCGGACACAAGAGTTCACCTTTTTTAGAAAATGAAAGCGGGGGGAAATACCATTTCCGACAGCAGTCGGGGCTGCTTCGCGTTCGCACCCCAAAGGTGAGCGGCCGGAGGTACCCGACAGACCCCGAACAGGCGATTCCTGAGGCTCTTCTCTGGGCACCGCCAGTTCGATTCCTGACGCGTTCTGCCCGTTCCCCTGCGACCCTTCCGGCAGTGACCGGACCCCCCGGCCCACCCCCCTCACCCCCTCGGCCGACCGTCTGCAGCTCTCG
>VZRI01010042.1:40003-64840 GCA_013397515.1 Upupa epops
GCTCCGTGCTTGCAGCACTGTACGGAGGCACCTGTCCTGGATCTTCCCCTGGGCTCCCCGGGGTTCGGAACACGGGACAGCTGCGCAAGGTGGTGTGCCAAGGTCTTTTACCTTGAATCCGGGAAAGCATTTAACTCGAGAAAGAAATTGATGGAAAAAAGAGATTACCCCAGTGAAGTTCCTTGACAGTTTAGGGTTGTATTTAGAATGGAATGTTTGCACATTCGTTTCGTGTTGAGAAAATGCAGTTATTTGAGAAGTGTCAGGATTTTGCATAGTGAAAATTTAATCAATAATTAGTGGGATTATACCGGAATTCGGAGGCCTTTCTGTTTCTGTTTTTAATGGGTACTTTTATGATTTGAAATACAAAGCAAACGTTCCGAGTATATTTTGGCTTTTTATACAGTGACAAAATCCCTAGTAACCCAGGTCTAACTGTGCCGGGGCCGAATGAATCAAATCAGTCTGGATTTTCGGCGCTAAAATTAACAGCAAAACCTGGACTCTGAAAGCTCTCTCCAGCACACACACTCCCCGAACATATAATCAGCTCATCAGCACATCCACGGCTGCAACATGACAATAATGTCCCTAAGGACATGTCCCAAGGTCGGCCTCTCCCCTAAACCCCGAACCCGAACAGGAGTCGTGGGAACCCTTTTCCATCCGGCCATGGACAAGCTCCAGAATTAAAAAAGCAAAAACAGTCGCCATAGTAAGAGGGAGAGAGAACCCCGACTGTTGAATTGTAATGTAAATTGTGTATGTCTTGCATATGTCTGCACAGGCGCTTGCGTTTGTGTATTAAACACTCGCACAGGCGCGGAGACCAAACTCTGCAAGAGGGGGGCTGCTGTGTTTAGATACCTCCCTCTCGCTCGCACAGTAATAAAACAGGACAGCACGTCGATTTTCTCTCACATGCAGTGACACACACACACACGCACACACACACACACGCACACACGTCTGGTAGAAATAGCTGGTGCTTCCTCGGGACGGAGAGAAGCAGCAGAAGACGCCGGAGCATAGGCAGTTCCCCCGGCAGCACAGCACCTGCCCGGCCTCCCAGGGGCTCCCGGGAGCAGGGGGCAAAGGTGGCCCGGAGGTTAAGGACCTCTCCCCGGCAGGCGTGGGGATTTGGCAGGCACTTTTCCGCTCTGCTTCTCCTGTCAGTGGGAAGGCGACTCTCCCCGAGGGTGGCCCGGGGCAGCCCAGCTGCCCGCCTGGTGGCCTGCCCAGGTCTGCAGCACTGAATCGCCGAGACGAGCAGCTCCGATGGGGAGCTTCAGAGCCCAAGGCAGGGGTGCTTCAGCCCGTAGACGGTCAGGAGTGCTAGGAGCCCCGCCGAAGAGCCGGACTCCCATGGCCAGGGGAGCCCCGAGGCGGGGCAGTGAGTGGCTCCAGCGAGCAGCCTGTTTTTCCCCGACGTGACGGTAATATGGGTAGGATTTGTCTGTCTCAGACGGATCCTGGGGGATGCTATCGCTCCTATCCTGTACGAAAGCCTCCCTGACACGGATCCTTCCTTCTCGTTGTTCTCTGCTTTCGGGGAACAAAGTGATAACCAGGGAACGGGGTTAACCGGGGCGCAAAGGAAACATTTCCCAGCCAAATCGAAAGGCGAGCAGTGCCGGATCCCCTCACCGCTCCGTGCTGGGGCAGCGCTCCCTCCTCTGTCCGGGGGAGGGGAGGCTGTGTCCGGAGAGGTCCGGCACCATCGGGGCTGCGGGGTTCCGCACACGGCTCTGCCCGAGGGGACCTCGTTCCTCCCGCACCGTGGCTGGTCGATGCCCGGCCGAGAGAAAACGGGAACGGCAAACCCCTACCCGCAGGCGGGACTTGTCCTTTTTAAAAACCATGGCTTCTATCTCCTTATTTATTTAGTAATATTTTAAAGGGCGGGACACACTCAAACTCTCGCTCCCGACAGAGAGACCGAGGGGAGAGGGGAGATATCGCCGTGCCCGGCGGGAGTCAGCAGCAGACTGCGGCAGGCCGGGAGCGAAGGCTGCTCTCCCCCTGTTTGTTTTCCACAAAGACCGCCCTGTCCAGCTCCTAGCCGGGTCCCATGGGCCCGTGCCAGAGGATGAGGGTTTTGACTCCGCTGCCGGAGAACCAGCTTTGCCTTTTTCTCCTGCGCTGTCCCGGAGCTGGGAGAGTTGTTTCAGCCGCAAGCCTGGTCCCAAGTGGCACTGTCGCCCAGAGCAATTGTCGAGGCGCTGCTTGAATAAAATCACCGAGGAGGCTGCTGGCTGCAAAGCCGCAGGTTACGCTGTATTTTGGTTCTCAGGTGGCCTCTCACCTAAAATCTGACTCGGTAGTAGAAAGGCGGGTGCTTGGGCTCCCCAAAGAGGCTGCTGGCTCCTCCGCTGAAGCAGAAACGCCTCTGGGCCAGGGAAGCCTCGTCTTTCCCGTGGCTGGCGAGGGAGGCTGCTCCGTTGCTGGTCAGGAGCAGAATACGATCTGCGGGGTACCTGCTGTCTCTTAATAAGGGGGACTGGTGTCTGAAGCCCTTCCCATCATTTTATTAATTAATTATTAATTAATAAACCCATATATTTAGGTGACATAGAGCGCGGGCTTATTTAAAAAAAACAAAGGGAAGAAAGGGGAAGAACAGCGGGGGAAAAGCACTGGGAGCGCCGACCGACAGCCACACGGAGCTTCCACACAGCGCAGAATGGCCTGACATAGAATCATTAGGGATCGAAAGGGACCTCGAAAGATCATCTAAACGAGTGGAAGGGCAAAGAAGGCTCTGATTTTCAGCTTCCCGCAGCTGGATGGCATCGGAGTGCGGGCAGGAGACCCATCCAGCCCGGGGCCGAGGCCGGGGCGAGAGCTCACGGGGCAAGATCCGGCTTCTTCGGGTGGGGGAGACAGGACGGGAAGGACACAGGTTACTGGTTAGTTTCCTGCATTGGTCAGTAGGGAAGGCAAACGGCGAGGGCTTCGGTCTCCCCTGCCCGCTGCTTCAGAGCCCGGCTCTGCCTTTCGGGTGTGAGGACCCGCCTGGCATGCGTTAAAGCCTCCCGAAGGCGAGATCGCCCCTCCGCTCTTCTCTCGAGTAGGGGTGAAACACTTGGTCCGTGGATCTGCGCGGGGGTTCGCTTAAAGCGGCCAGGAAAACTATTTGCGTCGCAAAGGACTCGAGTGATAATTAGGGATGAAATGCGCGTGGAGAGGACTAATATTATTTTTGGCTTGTGCGGCAATAATAGAATCTGCAAACCGCCCGCATAAAGCCGGACAGGCTTGGAGGGGAGGCAGCTGCCGGCAGCGCTTGGACTCTCTGGAGGGTCTTGTGCCCGGATCCTCTGCTCGGGACACAGAAAAGGAGGGTCGAGGCTGGGAGTCGCTTTTGGCACCCGTGTGCGGTAACGGGGGCCGGTGCGGGGTCTGGAGGGAGTGTGCGGGGAGCAGCAGGGCGGGGAAGGGATGGTGCGCAGCCCCAAAAGCACCGCCAAGAAGCTGCTGCGGGGCCGTTTGTCTCCGCGGGGGATGTCGTGAAGGGATTTAGCGAGATGGCGGCGTCCCCGCTGTGTCCTACGCGGTGGCCCAGCACTGCAGAATGAGCACAGCAAATAATTGTTACCTGTCTAATTAAAACAAAGAAACAAAAAGGAGACTATTCGCTGCTGGTTCTATTCAGTTAAGGTTAGAAAATAGTCTCAAACGGGGAACTTCTGCGGCCATATTACATTTCGCAGTGATCGCAACTAGAAAATAATGTATTCCTGGTTATAAGGGATAAACTTCCCCCCACGCTGCAGTAGAAGCACGGTGTCATTTTGTCGAGTGACTCGGAAGGTTCCTTCAATCTGTCTGAAATCCTACTGATCTATTGGATTTTAGAAAAGAAAAATGCCTGGAAGAAACGGACTGTTTTCGTCACTCTCAGGGGCAAAGCTTTCGCGTGGTGGTTCACAAGTGCGGACCGCTCTGTGTATTCGCGAACCTTGAGAGTCTGTGTCTAGGTGTCAGCGCCAGGCTGTGGCCCAGGGGATCACGATGGCATCATTTTACCCCAAATACCCCCGAAAGATACGAATGGATCCTTTTCGTTTTCGCGAACGAGCAATTTGGCTGAAGAAGGATCAGAAACGAAGGGAGACGGTGCAGGGAAAACGAAGTGTTCATCGCAACAGAGGGCTTTGCGACAGGAGAACTTGGAAAGGGAAAACCCGATGTTTTGTCTTAGGGGTTTGCCAACTTTGCAAAGGTCTGTCGCCTCGGGACGAGTTTGGTTTTTAGGAGTGGAAGCAAAACCCTTCGTCAGGCAGCGCGGCGGTGGCGAGCAGGGTTGGGCAAACTGGGGACAGCGAGAGCGGGTCTCAAGTGTCCTCTTCACAATTAGGGGAGACGTGTCCTTTGTTGAGGAGATCTTCCAGATCACTCTTCATAATTTGTCTCCTCTGGGAGGTGCCTGCTGGCTGCAGGGCACTCATGTCCGCCACATCCCTGCCGGCTCCCTGCCGGCTCCCTGTCCCCTGTGCTCCACGGTAAGCAGGGATATGCAGTCTCGGGTAGGGCCTTCGCCCCGGGACACCGCAGCAGCGATGCTGAAGCACCCGGAGGCCGAGCCCCGACGGGGCGTCCATCGCGGCGCCTCTCCCGGGCCCTGCCAGCCCCGCCGGGCTGTTCCCTGCCTCCCGCGGCCCAGCAGGGAGGGGTCCCTCAATGCCAGGCCTGTGTATTTGTAGTTTGATTACGCACGTCAAGGATAATTTCTTCATACAACTTAATGGACGCGGCTTGACATCCATAATGATCGCTAATCATTCAAATTATTTTTGCTAGCGCCCAGACATGTTCCAGTTGTTGTGATAGATCGCGTTTCACCCATAATAACGGACAATTACCATTTCTAATTCGCCGGCTTTTGACACCTAAATCCACCCACCATATGTGACTGAAACGCGCCGGGCTCGGCGGCGAGGCCCTGATGACATTTGCAGCGAGTCACTCTCCTCTGCGCGGGGCACCTGGGATGCCACCGCCCACCCCCGGCACTCCCGAGCCTTCCCCAAGGCTTTTGCCGTCGCAAGTCCATGGACGGCAGCCCAGAAACGGCTGCGCTGGCTGCTCCGGTCTCTCTGCCCTTATCGCCAGCGTGGCGAGGAATCCTCTGCGTTCATTTACGCTCTTAGTGCAGGCGGAAAGAACCGGTCCTTGACGTGGGGACATGGCCCTGAACTATATACATGTGAGAGGTATAAAATGGTGGTGGCGAGGCTCAGCTGTTCAGAGCCTTTCCGTGGCACTCATCAGCTGTGCTGGTGCAGTTTTCTCCGTAGTTGCCCAGGAAATCCTATGCATCCGACGAAAGGTCTCTCTGTGGGATCCGATATATCTGATGAACACAGGACCTGTAGCTTCGCCCGTCCGCTGGCCCAGCCTGACTCATCTGTCGGGATACCCACCCTCTATGCAGGCAGATGCGCCCCTGTGTCCCCGGCCTTTCCGCTCCGCGTCAAAAGCAACGAGATGAGGATTCACCCTGATTCTTTTGGTGGTTTTTATTTCGATGAATGAAAGAATGAACGAATGAAGCGGTAGCATTTGCGTCTAACTTAGTCAACAGGCATCGCTTGTTCTGTAAGATTTAAATATTTCTGATGCACTAAGGTTTAAAAAGCCACACGAAACATCTTCTTCACCAGTAATAACTAACTGTGGAAGGGTTGGGGTGGGAGCAAAGAAGGTCGGATCTTGACGTGCTGTCCTTGCAGTGAGATGTTCACTGAGGCAGTCCTAGGCAGAGAAACAGTCAGGGTCACAAGCACACAGTTGTTTTCAATGGGATAGACATATTTGTCTGGTAAACACTGGTGTGAGGGTCACACGTCCGAGCATGTCGGGGTACTACCCACTGCCTTGGGCATCCCTTCATTATACAAACTTCAAATCTGACAGCTCCCTTTTAATGCGCAGCAGGGAGTTCGGCGAGGGCAGCTGCCTGTCCAGCCGCCGGGCCACTGCGCAGAGGGAACTGTCATCACCGGGAAAGTGCTGAATTCGGCTGGATCGTCCCGGTCCCGGTCCTGTTCCCCTCTCACCCCACGACAGTGATCGGCTCCCCAAAGAACAGATCCATCGAATACCGTTTGGGCGGTTGGAGGTGAAAAGATGTGGTTCTCATGATCTGTTTAACGGAGAAAGTGAAAGAATTTATCCATCAATATGCTTAAAAATAAGGATTAGAGGGATTGCCTGTCTGATATTTCTCAGTTCACAGCGAGGTATTTCGATTGTTTTCTCCTAGTTAAACCTCCACGGCATGTCTGAGTTGTATTGCAGTTTTCTCCCAAACTAAACAAAATACTTTCTCAGCCTTCAATTTCAGCCTAAAGGTGATGGAAAAAAACCCACCGCCCCGTAACATGATAAAGATCAGGACACTGAGAGTAGCTCATCCCAGCTGATCACCAGGAGCGAAGGCTTCTCATCTGGGAAAGGAAGGTCGGAAACATCCCGATCCTCAGGTGGACCCAAACACACCTCCGGGGCGGACAGGGAGTTTGGGAGCCGGATCCCTCCTCTGTGTCCTCGTCCCCTATCCCCGGCATGTGGGACTCCAGACCAGTGTCTTTACCACACGCCTCACCGGGCGCTTTATCCCACCGGCGCGTATTTCTGCATACTCTTGAGCACCAATAAGCTCTTCCTCCTTGTGTCTGCACCACTTGGATCTCCAAACGCCTTCTCATCCTTCCTCACCTTGTCCCCAAGGGATCTGCCCGATTTTAGGTCAATGAGAGAAGCGCTCGGCTTCAGTGTCCTTGCTCAGTCCGTGAAAGCTTTGCTTGGCTGGACTTGTGAAGTTCTGGGGGTGCAAATCAATAGACACATGTTCCTCAGTGGGAGCAGGGCTGGGACACGGGTCTTCAGTAGCGCTAAGACAGACCTCAAGGACACCACAGTAAGAATCTCCCGAATTCTCCACCAGAACAGTTAATGATCTTTGCTGAGTTTGGGCATTCTGGTGTCATTAAAAGATCTTTGAAGTTTCTTTCTCTACAGAGAATTTGCTAGGTGTCCGGACCCCAGATATCTCGATTTCTTACAGGTTTGGTCTGGGATTTTTGCCACGTGTTACATCATGTTCACACGTTGTCCTCTCTGACCTTCACATGCTTGATATTGGTCAGCTCCCTAAAACAAGCAACAGGGCAAAATCCATGACGCCTAAGAACTAACAAATATTTTTTCCTGTGTATCTTTGACAAGAATTAGGCTCTTGCTCTCTATGTGATTTTAGCCGGCTACAGAGACTGGTGATAAGTGAATACCGGAAAAATACCCTCAGAAAACCAAACCTATTTCGTTGTTCTCTGCTGGGATAACGCCGAGGAATGAAAATGTTTCAGCTACAGAAGGTCCTTGCAACATAATTCTATGTTTTGTTTTGCCACATGAGCTAGATGTCAGATGTTAGGGTTGCTTGGTTGATTTTAGGTTGGACTGGATGATCTTTAAGGTCTTTTCCAGCCTCATCATTACTGTGATAATCTTTAATCTGGGGATCTCAGAGCAAGACCTGTTCTGCAGAGAGCATTGTCGCTTTTGTTCTACAGGGTATTCTGGTAGGTATCGTGGGCACAGAGAGGTTTCAGCTTCCTAGCAAGGGTTCCACAGGCTGTTAAGGAACGCCTGTCAGTGCTGCTCGTTTCTGTCCCCGCTCTCAGAGCTGCAGCCGAACCAGCCCGCAGTCGCTTGCGGCTGGGTCCGCGGTGTGTGACACTGCCATCTTGTGTTCTAGACTTTCAGTCATTACAGAACCAGCTTCTCGTCTCCAAGTTTCAATGCAGAGGCGTAATTTGCAGATAAGAGGGTGTACTGAGGCTGCAGTTTAACGCGTGCTCACAAAGGGAATACCAATGTTTAAGATTAATTATGTTCAGTCTTCTCGAAGGACAAGCAGGTTTTTCTGTGTCTATAATGGTACAACCTGGGTTTTGCTGATCTCTCAGGTCTCTTCAATGGCAATTTTCTTGTAGTCATGTTTATCATTCTCTAGAATGAAGCCAGCAGGATTTATTTATCCTTTATAGACACAAACACAAAAGCCATGTCAGTAGTTTCCTGCATATTTTCTGCCTTTGCTGCTACCGCTGTGACCTCATCCTTAGACACAAACCTCATGCAGTGAATGGCTTCAATACATAAAACTGCGTGATAGAGAAAAGCTAAGGAAAATAATTCCAAGGACGCAAAGAAAAGGAAGTGTTACCATCACTTAATCATTGGAACTGGCTGGCACAGACATTTGGATGTGAACAGGAGGAGGTGAACTGAGTGTAATATACTCGCTTTGTATCTGCTAAAAACCATAACAATATTTGGGGCAGCTGGAAAGGGAAGGGCGAAATGGGGACAACAGAGGCATCTCTGGAAATGCTGTCAAACCTTGTCTTTCTTTTTATATATATATTTTTTAATTTTTTTTTCAGAGAAGGCCTAGTAGGATATCAAAGATAACGACTCAACATTTATTTAATGTTTCCTCTTTTTAAATCTGTGTTACGACCTAGATTAATTAAAGATTATTTTCTTTTTAAATTAAAATAAGAATAGATTATTATCAACCATATCCTTTTTAGTGCATTTAAGTCATGTAAGAATGGCATAATTAGAGTAAGTGATGAAATGTTTCTGGTCAGGACTTCAAAACATGTCAAATTAATAATGAACAACTTGAGTAAGGTGTCGCAAATAATGTTAATTAAAAATGTCCACGTGCAGTTCCTTTGAGGGCATGTGAATAAATATCTCACAGTTTCTATTGGGGTCTAAGTTTATACTGAAAACCAGGCAGTCTTTATAATTCATAACTATTACAGCGTCTTTATGAATGGTCTTTCTCATATTTCCCACTGGAAACCATTAGATAATCTGTTTTTATTATACAAAGCCAAACATTTAGCTTAAAATTTTTGTTTTAGAACAGACCACAGAATAGTGGGGATATTAGCCGTCTCATAATTTTTAGGGGTGCCTTCAAACCATGTACATTTATTCCCGTCTTGAGAGTTTCTTAAAGTTGCAATCCTTGATCCTCGTTCTCCTAAAAATGTTACCCAGGATACATATAAAACAGCCATTAAAGGAGTTTCCTTCTCTATGTTTCTTCAGTAACCATCTACCTTACCACCCAGCAATGCTGTGGATTTAAGGCTCCACGCAATTAATTGATTCTGTAAATTAACAAAAAAATCCAGACAGCTGGAATAACCGAGCAGTAGATGGTACATTGGCCTTAATGTTCTCATATTAGCACATTAAACAAGCAGAAAGGGAGCTTTTAATTACGCCTGTTGGTTTGTTTTCTTTTTTTAATGCAAACAGGTATATGTCTTTCCTTGACATTCCTGCAAAGTCAATATAGTTTTGGAGCCAAAGCTGAATTAAGATTGACAACAGCAGTGAGTGGATTGAAGGATTATTCTGAGTATCTGAGAAAGACTGCAAGTAGGAAGCAATGAATTCAAGTGTAATGCAAACTGGTGTTCAGTGTTCTGAACCATGAGCTACTCAGCATTTCAAAATGACAGCTTGTAAATGTAAATGTTATTAAATGCACAGCAATAAAAGTTTCTACTTTTCTGTCATTTTTAATTTTAGTTGCTCAAATTGAAACCTCCAGCTTTTTAAATGACAACTCCTATGAGCACAGCTCTAAAGTATTCACCATTCCTAAATGCGTGCTTTTCTAAACCTCATTATTGCCTTTGCTCACTAAACATCCTTGTCAAGACCCACATATGCGTGTCTTGTGTCAATGACAGGCTGACAGGCTTGTGCTCTCTTTTGGATTTATATATTATATTTTATAAAGCTTTCTTCTCTTCATTCACTTAAGACAGAAAATAAAACAGGTTAACTGTGGTATCACCCTTCAGACCAGCCAGATCTTCTCCTCTGAGCTCCAGAAAATTGCTTCCTATATGCATGGCAAGAGACTGGTTCAAAGGTCATTGTTTTGCACTTGAGACAGACACCAATGGTTCAGGACCAATGAAAACATACTAACACCTACCAGTTCAAGCTGAAATACAGCAAGAAATATTTTGGAAAAGCTCTTGTATGACAAAGTGAGATCAGTGATCTCCGGTAACATTTTAATGGATAACAGAGCCTGAGAAGAAGGCAGTTTTGTGTAGGCAAAGGATCGGAGGAACTTGGCCAAACAGCTCAAATGTTTATGAGACAATTTTATTTTTCAGATTACAGCTGCCACCGACGCACCCCAGTGAAGTGACAGAATTGCACAGCATCCAACAGGTTTGTGTTTGCCAGCAGGAGTCTAAAATCCAGCCACTCCACTTGATGTCCTCCAGCAGTCGCACACCCACACATCAGTCTGTGTGCCTGTGGGTCTGAGTGTACATTTGCCCACTTAAAAGCAGCACTATAATCTCAAACATTGATCTGATATAATCATGCTATAAAGCCATTTCAGCTCCACCAACAATGCCTATAGGTTTGGCAGGGTGAATGAACTGCCCTCAAAGACGTAAAATTTCCTGTGAGGAAATTAGTTTGAAAGCACACAGGCTAACGCTGAGCAAAAAACATCTTGGGTGAGTCATAACTTCTGATACCACATCAGAGGAAAATCAATGCAAAGCAGGGTTTTGAAAATCAAGTATCCCAGATATGTAATTCTGCTGCTCCTACTCACTCATGGACCATTGGCAGTTAGTTCTGATTTTAGTTTGTCATGTGCAATAAGAAAGATGGACAGGAAAAATGTCTGAAACTTTATCCCTCTGTCATTCCAGCTAAGTCACACTATGACTGAGCTGTGAGTTTTTCTGTGTTCAATATTATCAGTAATATCCAGGAAAGGGTGTTTATTAGAGCTGTGAGAGGCCAGCTGCTGAACTGGACTGCGATGCCCAGCTGCCCAGTGGAAGTGAAGTGGCAGTGGTGATTTGTGCCTGACTTCGCCGCTCATGTCATGGCTAAAGTCGCTGATGAAGAGGAGTTCAGGCAAAGGCTGTGCTGTGGGTGACTGTTCATTTCTTCAGATTTTCTTGCTGTGGGGGTAACCATGGGCAGAGGTGTGGTAGCAAATAACGTTATCATCACGGTGAATGACTTCAGCTGTTTGAACACGCGAGTCAGGGCCCTTTGGCGTGCTGGGTGGTGACACAAATGCCTGTTGGGCACAATTTTAAAGCTGAATAAGACAAGTTGTATTTAGCTATTCAAATGGAGACAATTTTTTGGCAAAGTGCACTGTGGTAGTTAGTGCTCCAGTCATCTTTGCTTTCCTTTGCCAACATGTTGCATTGAAATGTCACAGCCAATGAATGGCTAAATGCTTGTGGAGAATTCATTCTCTCTTGCCCTGTATCCTATACAGTCTCTAACATAGCTGAGCAGGAGGCTACTGACTAACGTTTTGCAGCCATTACAAATTCATTTTGCGCTGGAACAGCTGCCTGTGCAAGAAAATCAGGCTCACGTGTCTGCAGTTAGGGCAAACCTATGTCTCTCATTAAGGTTCCACAAGAAGCTGTGCAGACTGAGCTGTACACCTGATTGTATTGTTCATATATTGACTGCAGCTGAAAGCTGTAACTGGGCATGAGGAAGTCAACTCACTAGGTAAGGTACACAGGTATAGCCAACAGATTTTATCTGTTCCGTAAAAAGTACAAAATGCAATCCAGTGATAAAGAAACAAAAACTTGCCACAATCATGGAGGAGAACCAAGAAACAAGAGGTCAATTTTATCCAGTCTGACAGAAAACTGTATTGGATAATCAGTACATTCTAGCTGCCAAGACACTTACAGATAAGGACGCTGAGCAGAGGAGAAGCAGAGTAGGCCCTCCGCACATCTGAGTCCTTGGGTAATTAGACTGGTAATGACTCTTCCCATACAGACTGGGAACTTTTTTAATATCTATGTGGGTGCTTAACCAAAATAATTTGAAGACTAGAAACATATCTTTCTGGAAAAAAAGCTCCTGGAACATGGACTCAAGTTTTGCCAAGTGGATTGCTAACAAGAATATTTTTCTATGCCATACAGAGACTAGTAAAGTACAGGCTGGGGAACTAATTAGGTTGGAGCACGCTGAAAACATGATTGGTATGTGCTACAGAGAACACAGAACTGCATGTTTAGGTGTAACAGTCATTACTATAAGATCTGCAGTAGTGTTGGAGATAAATGTGTTTTCGGAGAGGCCGAGGTAGGAAACCCTGAGCTCTAATCTTGCCTTTGAGGCTGATATCACATCTGAGTTTAAGCAGGTCAGTCCACATTGGCAGACAGGAGATTGCAGTGTGTTTCCCATGCCAAGATTCATTCAATCAATCAGTCTCTAGTTCCTTGAATGGAGATCAGTAAGGAATGAATATTGTTAGAGAGGCTGATCATAAAAATGCTGAAAGGAATGTATTCACTATAATGTGAATATTAAAATTAATTGACAATTATGAATTTATTCAGAAAATGGGGTTTGTCTTCACCGGTAGATTACATCTTCATGGATTAATACATTATATAGTGGCATTTACTGATACACTTCTAAGGGATTTCTCGTGGCATGAAGTGCAGTGTGAAAAAGAATAATTAGGAAGGACCTCCGGGCAAGTAGAAAATAGGATACTATACAACACAAGCTTATTTTCTGTGTCAGATAAATGTGACAGTTCTCTTTGCTGGAAGATATTTTAGACAAGGCTGACAAGGTAGTGTATTTGGTTTGTTAGAAAGGCTTTGCTAGCAGGGGACTACAGGAATGGCTTCTGTGAAAAGCTGCTAGAACACAGACAATGCCAGCCAAGATGGACCTACTGCTGTTGAAGGCCAAGCCCATCAGCAGTGGTGGTAGTGACTCTGTGATGACAAATTTCAAAGGGTAAAAAAACCCCCTGCAACTGTAGATAGAAAGAGAAGTGGGAATATGTGAGAGCAACAACTTCGCAGACAGCAAGGACAATGAAAAAGGAGGGGGAGGAGGTGCTCCAGGTGCTGGAGCAGAGATTCCCCTGCATCCTGTGGTGAAGAGCATAGTGAGGCAGGCTGTCCCCTGCGGTCCAGAGAGGTAAAATGTAGAGCAGATATCCACTGGAAGCCTGTGGAGGACCCACAGTGGAGCAGGTGGATGCTCAATGGAGCCTCTGACCGTGTGGAAAGGCTGTGCTGGAGCCTGTTCTGGCAGGACCTGTGGAGGAAAGAGTCTATACTGAAGAAGACTTGGCAGGATTTGTGACCCTGCAGGGGACCCATGCTGGAGCAGGTCATGAAGAATTGTGAGGAGGGAGGTAGTGAACTAATTCAATTTGCTGCTTTGTCTCTATGTCTTGTTTAACTTAATAATCTGTCATTATCTCAAACTTCATTTATTGCTTTTGCCCTTCTGATTCTCTGCCCCATCTTGCTGAGAGAGAGCGAAGAACAAGAATTCAACAAGAACAGTAGTGATTCAGGTAGGTTCCTGCCAAACCTACAGTCTTAGATGCTAGAAAATAGTCCTCATTTCCTCAATGTTTAAAAGAAAGAACAAAATTAAAGGTTTTGTGTTGGACCGGAAAGAGGTCAGCACTGTGTTGAAGATAGCTTTCTCCATTATTTTAACAAGCACTGTGGTTTGGAGACAAGGAACACAAGTTCCAGTGATCCTCTGTGTTCAGGTGGGAAATTTCAAATTCATGCAACCCTCTTGGTAGAAGTTGGATGTACTCTGGGTGAATTCCAGCTAACTCATCTATGAATTAGTGCTTCTTCCAAAGGTCTTTTTGACTCACTCCATAAATATTGTCGTTATTTAGCATGGTTGTTTCTGTTCTTTCTACTCTGAGCTGGCTAGTGTGCTTCCCTTCAACAAGAAAAAGTGTTTACCACACTGCGAATGTGGCATGCCTTTACTAGTAAATCTGGCTAGTGGAAAGACCTGAAAACTTGTTTGTGCATTCACACAAGCAGAGAGCAACTTTCCAATGCGTGTTTTTCACATTAGCTGTGGCCAGAATTTCTGTTCATGCCTTAAATACTAGCCAGGTGCCAGTTAGCTATTTCCCTTTCCACAATGCAGGGAAAATTCAGCACCTTACAGAAAGGAAAAAGTTACTACTTTACTCTTTTTGCCCTCGCACAGATGGTGTAGAAGGAGATATTTTGTTTGGGACCATATACCTTGGTCACTTTTTGGGAGGAGGAATGCGGTTAGCTTTCTTTTAAACATTTAGCTTGGCCTCCATAGTCTCGTGCTTGGTGAACCTCATTGGTCCTGTTTTACTGGGTAGTTAGTAGGGAACAACTGGCTAGTGGTTCTTCCCTGTTTTATTAGGTAATGTAGTTCAATAAAGTTGTGGCCTCCAGTTTAACCATATTGCTATGTGGAAAGTCTTGTTCAGTGCAGTGTCTGGGCCAGAGACATTTACATCCATGTAATCAACCAGTACTTAAAGCAGTTACTCCTAAATGACCCTAGGTTAGCAGGAAGCAAGATGGAAGGACGACCTTCCAAAAGCAAGGATTTCCAACTTAAGTGGGAACAGTTTTCACATGACTCAAAACAAGTGGCTATTTACTGTTTCCACTCAGCTGTCAGTCTAGGCAGCTGCATTAATCATAAGTCTGACTCAAAGCACAGTAACCAAGTGGTGCAGAAGGAAGGACTATCTGGTAAAGACATTAGAGATGATACCAATAAAGAAGAAACAGTTCGGGTTTTATTTGCAAATCTCTAGGGCAATTAGAAGTAGCGGGTGCTTTTTCCTCTGCCTCAGAGATGAGTGTGAAAAGATCAACACAATAAAGCAAGCAAACCACCTTTGCATAATTTTTTGTCATGCACATTACACATTTTTTGCAATAATTTTGCTTTTCTTTTCAAGGGCACTGTCCTCGTTCAAACGGATGCAATGAAAATTCCCACCTTGAGGAAGAAAATCCCAGACAGATACTTGAAATACAAAAACTGATATGAATGAAACATCAAGGGAAATGTGTGTGCTTGTATAAACATGGGAAGAAACAGCAGCACCCACGTTAGAAGAATGGCCTGTACTGGTAACAGAGGGCACAGCTCCTGTCAGTCACTCTGAGAAATGGGTTGTTTCCATCAAGCTCTGAGGAGGACATAGAAGATGACTCCCTAGCTAACAACCCTGCATTCCTGACAAGGATGGCAAAAAGGTTGCAGGCCCTCACACATATCACTCCTTTTTCTGTCAGAGCAGAATCCCACCTCATTCAGTGTGAGTCTCACCTTTTCTGAGGACCTGGGAGAAGTGCATGGCTGTCTCCTATGTAGGTAGTGATTTCTGGCTCTTTTACAGATACCTGTGTACAGAAAACGCAAACTATTACTATATTAAAAAACAATCATATGTTTGCGAAGGTCAAGTTTGCTTTTGTACCATTTGCGAACTTACGAGATTGTGTATGTTGGACTTCTTTAGTCAGAGTAACTTAAGAACTGGGGTGGAGAGGGAATTGCAACAGGAACTGTGCTATCTCTTTTTCAAAGTGAAACTGTTTACCAACAGAAGTTTTCTAATTAAACCAGAACAAAGCGGTGGGAGGTGATGGAAAGAGTATTTCTGAACTGTCAGCTCAGGTAGATGCAGAAAGGAAAAGCTACAGCTTGCACTGAATAGTATGACCAGGAGTTGATCAAGGTGTGAGGGACGGAACTGGTGGCATCCAAGAGAGGCACACACATACACAGGTGCCAGGAAGGAAAGCTCTTTTTGACCCAGATGAGGAGTGATCTGGGTACATGGCTGTGTTCCCTGTGAGGGAGGAAGACATTGCACAGAAGGGATGTACTGTGGAGAGTAAACAATAAAAGACTCACTTTTGTCTACGTCCTTCAGAAATTCCTATAGATCTTTCCCAGGACCAGCTTGCTACTCAACTCCCACTCAACGCTTTCATTTAAATGATGATGGTAACTTTTAATAAGCTCCAGTGATTTATGGAAAAGGAAATAAGAAGAAAATTAAGTTTGAGGATGTGTATGAAAAGATATTTTATTTTATTGTATTTCCAATGAGAATACATGCAGCCTGAAGACCTGGAGCATCTTCCTCTCCTGCTTTTGCACATGCAGCCTGAACCCACTAATCCTCAACTTGGGTCTGAACAGAAACTCACTTGCTCCCAAAAGTGCTGCCAAACTTTGAAGTAAACTCTTATACTCTTTCTTTATGCGATTGGGGCAGAATTGGCAGGAATATGAGCAGTTCCATCAACATTGGTTTATCAATCTTATGTCTGCCCTGATGAAAGATGTAAAGGTCTTAAATGTTTAATGACAATTGTAAAACTGTTCAGTATGTCAGAAATCATGAAGGAAAATTCCATGTTTGTCCCTGCCTCAGAAATGCTGTTCAGCTGAGCCTTGATGCCAGTCTTGTTAAAATCAAGAACACTTGCAGTATAATTAGGCGAAAAGATGACTTGAAGTGGAAAGTAGCTGATGAGTAACATATTTAGCTTGTTTTTAAGTATGAAGAAAGTGACAAGGATGTGTTTCTGGCCTTCCATTAGATATTAAGGCCTTTTCTGCTTTTTCCCCTTTTTTTCTGAATGTCATTGAGCAAACATTTGGCCTCAATTCTGCAAACACTCGAATACATGACTAATATGGAACCTTCTTGATCCTGCTGAGGATTGAGTAAGACAGTGTGTTTGTACATTCCTTGTAAAGGAAATGTCTAGCATACATGTCAAAAAAGAAAACTTCTATACAAGCAATACCCAAAATTTGTTCTAAAAATTCTTAGCTTGGTTTTGAATCCAGTAAAAGATATCCATACTTTAAGACAGTTTCATCTGTCTCTTTTGTCCAAATCACCATGTAAACTATGTCCAAAAAGTTGCTATCTCTTGTCATATTGGAGAGATATGCCAAATAGGAGCTTGCAGAGACCTGGTACAATTTGGTATCTCTATTAATGACTTTGGAATAGAGGGTATGATTCTTAAAGTCTTTGATATAACCAAGTTGGGAATGATAGCATATGCATTTTGGAGGACAATACTATAAATAAATTATGTAAGTAGCCTGAACTACAAGATGAAATTCCATGGGAACAACCAGAATACACAATACTTCAACAGAAATAAAGCCTCAAAGTGTAGGAAATGCTGGTAACAGGAGGGGATTCAAAGGGGTTTTAGTAAATCAGAAACAGTATGAGTCAGCAACGTCACACTGTGCAGAAAGCAAACATCATACTGGGATGTACAAACAACAGTCTTATATGTAAAATGCGCGAATTAATACTTCCACTTAGTCAGTATTTGTAAGGCCTCTGCCAAAGTTCTGTATCCAACTTTTGGCACAACACTTCCTGAAAGTGGAAGGAGACCAAAGGAAACCACAAGTCTAGAAAAGACAACCTGTGGAAGACCGAAGAAAGAAGAGATGTTTAGTCTATGGAAAAGGAGCTAGGCTGAAGATATGTGAACAGTTTTCCAGCATATGAAAGATGGCAGCAAAAGAGGAGATCAGAAACCCTTCTCTTTGCTCATTGAGCCTAGTACAATAATGGTTCCAGTTAGAGCTAAGGTGTAAGATTTTTTCTTACTAACGATGATCCTATGTGGATAGAAAAGTTATGAGTAGATCACTGAGAAAATAGTAGGATTACAGAATCAGAGAATGGTTTAGGTTGGAAAGGGTGTGGTTAGTAGATTGAGAGAAGTTCCCCTTCCCCTCTGCTCTGCCCTGGTGAGGCCAAATCAGAATACTGTGTTCAGTTCTGGGCCCCTCTGTTCAAGAAAGACACAGAACTACTTGAGAGAGTCCAGTGCATAAAGGTGATGGAGTGGAGCATCTCCCTTACAAGGAAAGGCTGAAGGAATTGTGTCTCTTTAGCTCAGAATAAAAAGGAGACTGAGGGGTGACCTCATTCATATTTACAAATATGTAAAGGGTGGGTGTCAGGAGGAGGGAGCCAGGCTCTTCTCAGTGTCATCAAATGATAGGTCAAAGGTTCCTGCTGTAAGCTGGGACATAGGAGGTTCCATAAAAATATGAATAGAAACTTCTTCATGGTGAGCGTGAGAAGAGCACTACAAAGGGCTGCCCAGGGAGGTTGTGGGAGTCTCCTTATCTAGAGACGTTTAAAACCTGCCTGGACAAGGTCCTGTGCAACTTGATCTAGGTGATCCTGCCCTAGCAGGGGGATTGGACTGGATGATCTTCCCTTCAGATGGAAGGCCCCTGCCATGGGCAGGGACATCTCTCACTAGACCAGGTTGCCTGCATTAGATATGGCCTTGATCACATCAGAGCTGGAGCAGGCAGCTCTGGGCAACCTCTCCACCTTCCCCTGAGTATTTCTTCCTAAAATCTAATCTGAATCTCCTGTTTTAGTTTGAAACCATCCCCCTTGTGCTGTCATTCGATGCTTTCACAGAAAGCACACGTTCGAACAACACCAGGCAAGGAGGTGTCAGGACTGCGGGGCATTGAGTCTGCACTTGGCGCGGCGCTACTCTGCTTTATTTGCATTCTGCGGGAGCACACTTCTTCACAACTACCTGCGCATCCTGTTTCGCTATGGATGCTCAGCCAAGAGCGGGGCTCTCCCGCGGCGGTGGATGGAGCTACAGCACCGTGGCGACACAACCGAGCTCCGCTCGGACGAGGTCCCGCTCCCAAAGGACACCTCCCGGGCTTCATCCCGCGTCTCCGAGCCGGCGGCCGGGGACACCCTTCCCCGCAGCCGCTGACACCCCCGCCGGGCGCCCCGCGCCCCCTGACCCCCACGTTCCTTAGTTACCGCGCGGCGTCACTGCGGGGCTGACCCAGAGCGGCGCTCGGCCGGGCTGAACCATTCGCCCATCGGCGGGGGAAGGGAAAGGAGGGCGCCGCGCGTTCCCCTCGCCTGCGTCCGCAGCGGCGGTTGGACGCCGGAGCCCAGAGCTGCCGCCCGCGAGCTGCGTCTCCCCCTCTTCCCAGCTCTCGCATTGGCTCCGCCCCGCTCGGCCCCATAGCGACGGCAAGCGAGCTGGGGAAAATGGCGGCTTGGGCCTGTGCAGCGCTGCCGCTCCCGTGAGCGCCGCGCTCGCTCCTCTCTCCCACCCCAGCCCCTCCGCACTCCCGCGCCCAGGCTGCCCTCCGTCTCTTCTGCTGCCCCGGTGGGGGCGCGGTGACCATGTCGGACTCGGAGGAGGAGGAGAGTCCGGACCGCCAGATCAAGCTGGTGGTGTTGGGGGATGGCACCACTGGCAAGGTCAGTGCCGGACCCCGCCGGACTCCCCGCTCCTCTCCATAGCCGCGGTACCCCAGACCTCTTCTCGATCCCATGTCAGGGCTTCAGCGGCTCTGCTGCTGCTGTGGCCGTGATATCCCATCGCCCCACCCCTTCCCTTCTGGCCCTTCCCTTCTGCCACTCAATTTGTGTGGGACTGGGGCGCAGCGCATAGCCGGGACGGCCCCCCAGAGCTCCCCGTCTGGTCTCCGCTCCGCTCTCGGCACCGAAAGCCTCTGACGGGTTATCCGTACACTCGTAGCACCCAAAGAGGCTTCGTCAAAGAAACCCACATGACTGTAATACCGTTTTATCGACTTTAATAAAAGGACTGTCTAATAACTAATGACTCTGGTGCCAGGTGCAGAGGTTCTAGGTGCTCCCGCGCGGTGATGGCGGGGATGATTGCTCAGCTGGCATTGCTGGGATGCCTCAAAGGGGTTCTCGGTGGCTGGCAGAACTCGAGAGGTGGTTGGGGCCGGGGCAAGCAAGCGATTTCACGGTGTCTGCAGAAACGGTGAGCTGGGAAGGCTGCTTAGCTGGGTCTCTAGACTTAGTCTTGTCTTTAGAGCCGTGGTGCTCAACAGGTGAATAGAACAGTTTGCATTTACCTGAGTTACCGCCTCAGAGTTTGGAAGGACGCTTCTGGGCAATTCAGCGTGTGTGTGATTTGTTTTTTTCTATAGTGAATGTAATTAAGTAATTTGTTTTGGTTTGTTCATAAACAAGTTCTACTTGTATTTTAAAAAGAGAAATCTTCACAGAGATACCAAAAAAGGCACAAAAGAGGCGGCTTTCTTATCTATTAAAATAGTCACTGTTTATTACTATATGTGTGAAGATAGCTGTTGCCATATCTAGCTTAAATCTTTTTGTGAGATACACCTGAAAAAGAGCAGTTTCCTTGTATATTTGAATAATACAGTTTTTCCTCTACTGTAGGTGACCTGGGTCTAGCAGAGGGGTTGGACTAGGTGATCTTCAGAGGTCCCTTCCAACCCCTGCTATTCTGTGAACTTTAGAAAATGTGGGGAGGCAAAACACCTGCCTGCCTCACAGTCCGTATGAAAAGTAGAAATATTCTTGGTGGTTGTTGAAATGCCTGCCTGACACTGGTAGAAGTAACCTCTTACTCAAGGTACCTGTATGGCTCATGTATGCAGAGTCCTATGGAGAAATAATAGATTTTCTTTTTGTCTCCAGGCAATTCTAAATGTAGTCTGAAGTGGTGCTGCATTCATCTAAGGCAGTAGGTGGGCAATTCCAGTGACTATGTGATGAGAGCATAATAAATGCAGAGAAACTGACAACTGAAGTGCTGCTTCACTGGTAGCGTTCCCCAGGAGTTTTCCATTCAAACTGAGGAATCCTTTCACTACTGCTGTTCAGCAACTTGTGGCAAGACCTCTTGCCAAACGTGGATTTTCAAGCTTTTTTGAGTTTTGATGTATATTCCTGCTGGTTCCTACCTCTCACGCGGGAGCTGCCACTCACTGAATCTCCTGCTGGCTCTAGAATTCTGTGCTTCGAGTGCAGTTTATTTTGCATGAGCAGCAGCTGTGCTGTGGTGGGCTGCTTTTCCCTCTGTCCCCCCCTAGGTGATGCTGTAATAGAGGCTGCTTCTAGCCTTCCTGATGGCCTAGCAGCAAAAGCTTGCAATAATAGATTTATTGTAAGACCTTGTAAAAATAAAGAAGTGTTTGGATCATGGAATGGAAGGGTAAAACGTACTTAGTGCTATTTCAAGCACCTCAGAAAACTAAGTTGTTGAGCTTCTTCTCCTTTGTTGGCTACTCGTTCCGCATACTTGTTGAAACATATGCATATCTATATGTTTTCAATTCTAAATAGCCTGCCTCTCACATCTGGTTCGCAGCTGGTCTTTACACACAGGCATACTTAGCCTCTCATTTACTGACTAAGACCTTTTTTTTTAATTTCTCTGTTTCTGGGATCATTGCACAGGAGGAGGGTAGAAAATAATGGAATATGTCTTTGAAATGTGCCTTGTGTTTAGTGTGACATGTTCACAATTGACGTATTTCCATCCATCTCCCTCCTGCAAAAAACAAAACGGGGGGTGGGGAGGAAAGTGTGTATTTCCTCCCTCTTGGCCATCTGGGGATGTCAGGCCTTCAGTCCTTCGGAGTAAGAAACAACAAATGTTTTGTGATTTGGCTGCCTGAGCATGTAAATTTGCTTTCTTTTTCTTCACCCATTGTTTAGAAACAATGTGATTCAAGTTCTGTGTGAGGGTTGTGAGCATTTTAAAACCAAATCAGTGTCAGTTCAAGCCAAGAGTAATGTTATTGTTTCCACTAGGTAGGACTTCCTCTAGCTGGGAGGTGAGAGTAGTTGTGCTTCTGTTCATTTGTTTTATGGTAGTTGAATGAATAATTACTGTAGAATTTTAAGGATAGGACTAAGCGCTAAGGAAAGCACTGAGTAAGCTTAAAAAAAAGGAAGAAGGAGTGAGAGAGATTAGAATTGAAAGAGTATTAGGATGAAATCTAGATGTCAGATCTACATGTCAGATGTTTAGGGTTACTTGGTTGGTTTTAGGTTGGACTGGATGACCTTTAAGGTCTTTTCCAGCCTCATCAGTACTGTGATGCTGTGAAATAGAGATGGTAAGGAAACTTGAAAAGAAAAATCAACTTTATTATAATCTTGCTAATGAAATTAAGAATGATTTTAATGAACTAGACAAACTAGGAAAACAAATCTGAAAAGAAATTGAAAGTGGACGCAATGGGAGGTGAAATTGAACATCATTTATTAATAGCAGTTGGCTCATTGATTACGGGAAGCAACCTCATCCATCTAGGTTTTAAATCAACCCACTCTTTTTGAACCAAAATGATTTTCCATTAACGTTAAACAACAGTTCTAGCATGTGTTGGAAAAAATTTACCTTATGATCCAGATATTGCTATTCTTGGTATGTACAGTTTAGTATAATATTGCAGCGTATAATGTTGATGATTTGAACTCAGTGATTTGTTACTGTTTATAAAGATTTGCGGAGTACGGAAGCAAATCTTGGAGCTATTCATGGGAAGGGATGCCTTGAAAAATCAATGTGTTGGAAGTTCTGTCTTTCTGCTGTCTGTTGCAGCTGGGACTTGAGCATCGTATTAGAAACGCTCTATTTTTTCCCCTCTCTTAAATGATGAAAATGACAGAGTGGATGCTTGGTGTGGTATGATAACTTGCAGTAGCTGAAACATAGAATGGAATACAAAATGATTGCTTTAGGATTTTTAGGAGGCCAAATTTGTAAACGTTTACCAATTCTGGATATTCTTGTTACATGTGGGCTCAAAAACGTCATCAGTGTTGACTAAACCTACCGTTGCTGCTGTCCACTCCTGCAAATGAAAAATTGCATCGGTGTTCTGTGCAGATTGGCTTAGCATCAAGCATTCAAGTCTAATGTTAAGAAGACATGATGACTTTCTTTTTTTCAGTGAACAAACTTTCATCACTAGTTAGGAGTGGGAAGACATCAGCTTCAGATGACAGAATGACTTCCTTTGTTTACAAATATTTCCTCTCCCCCACTTAGACTGTTTTTGATGAGAAATTTTCTGTGTTTGGACAGTGTATAGGAAATTGGCTGTGTGGTGTTGGTAGATGAGAAGCTTGGCATAAGCGGGCAATAGGTGAGTGCAACTCAGGTCAACTGTTTCCAGGGCTGTATCAAAAGAAATGTTACTGGCAGGTCAAGGAAGGTGATTGTCCTCTCTGCTCTGCTTTTGTGAGAACTCACACGTGGAGTACTGCATCCAGTTCTGGAGCCGCTGATACAAGGACATGACACTGAGTGAGTCCAGAGGAAGGTCACAAGGATTATCAGGGGTCTGGAGCACCTCTCCTGTGAGGACAGGTTGAGAGAGTTTGGGCTCTTCAGTCTGGAGAAGAGATGGCTGAAGAGAAGAAGGACCTTACAGCAGTCTTCCAGTACCTCAATGGGGCAGGAGAGGGACTTTTTATGAAGAACTCTGATAGGATAAGGAGCAATGATTTCAAACCCAAAGATGGTAGATATATATTAGTTCTTGAGAAGAATTTCCTCACTCTGAGTGTGCTGAGACACTGAAATAGGTAGCCCACAGTGGTTGTGGATGTCCTGTCCCTGGAAGTGTTCACAGTCAGGGTGTATGGGGCTCTGGGCAATTTTGTCTGGTGAGAGGTGTCCTTGCCCAAGGCAAGGGAGCTTGGAACTATATAATCTCTGAGGTCCCTTCCACATGAAGCCATTCTGCAATTCTAGTTATGTGTTTTTGATGCTAGTGAAAGCATTTAATTCTTTAGTGTTTCTTTTTTCTTTCTTAAAATTCTTGCTATTAGGGATAGGACATGACTTGAGGGGTGAATGTTGCTGGGCTTGTAGAATGGTATTGACATAGAAGAGCGTATAGGAAAGGGTGGGTTTTTGGAAAGTTGATTTTTATTTGGCTGGTGAAGTTGGTATGTGAATAGAAATTCATGGCTTCAGAGCTATGTGCTTGAATCTCATTGATTTTTAGTTTTAGTTTCTTAAAACTATGATACTATGGCATCACTTTCTGAAAGCTTTATTCTATTGGAATGTACTTGTTGGCAGGGTTTACAAGATTGTATTTTGTCTTGGTGAGTAGTAAATGTCAGATTGAGCTGGCTGTCGTTTTTTGTTCTACTTGATGTTTCAATTAACTTTTCAGTTTGTTTCATAAATACTTTTTCCCTGTTCACTCAATATTTAAGTGTTTAGGAACAGCATGTGAGCAGTTCATACTGTGAGGTGTTAACGTTAAAAACAGAATCAAGAAATTGTCTTGCATCACCTGTGAGGTCTAATTGTTTTGTTTCCTTTTAAATTATCCCATTGTATTTTGTGCTCCTAACACAGTAATTTTTATGTATTAATTTTAACTGCTGGTTTGATTGTTATGTATTAGAACACAAAGACGTTTTTTTGCCTGAAAGGATGGAGTTTGTGACACCAGCCTTCAATAGTGTTTTGCAATTCAAATCAGCGTGTAAGCACGTGCTCTGGAGATGTGGAAGGAAGTAGAACATCTCCCTTATGAGGAAAGGCTGAGGGAGCTGGATCTCTTTAGCTTGGAGAAGAGGAGGCTGAGGGGTGATCTCATTAATGTCTATATAAATATGTGAGGGGTGGGTGTCAGGAGGATGGAGCCAGGCTCTTCTCGAGGTCATCTGGTGGTAGGACAAGGGGCAGTGGGTGCAAGCTGGAACAGAGGAGGTTCCATATAAATATCAGAAGGAACTTCACCGTGAGGGTAATAGAGCAACAGGTTGCCCAGGGGGGTTTGTGGAGTCTCCTCCTCTGGAGACATTCAAGACTCGCCTGGATCTGTTCCTGTGTGACTTGGTCTAGGTGGTCCTGCTGTGGCAGGGGGTTTGGACTGGATGATCTTTCGAGGCCCTTTCCAATCCCTTATGATTCTATGATTTAAGATAAATGTGTGAATGTGACAAATGGAGTCTCTGGAAATCTACTATGGAAGTTAGTGGCCTGGTTGTCCTAGTATAAACGTGAAGGAACTAGGCTTTCTTGATATCATAGTCTCCTGTGATCTCTACTT